>JAYJML010000081.1:0-83780 GCA_035610835.1 Ophiura sarsii
TGCCTTTTCTTCATTCGAATACAGGCTCCAATAAAGTTTTATGGCCAGAGAAAACCGGACAGCGCTAGCTCAAAATTGGTGGGCACGGGAAACCAGGAAAAGTTCACATTCAAAAAGTATAATCGACGACACTTTGAGATTAATGACGATAAAAATGTCAAGAATGAATCATAACATGGCGAAATTTAATATTCTGAAATCTGTTTTAATAAGGTTCTACGGTTTGTTAAATAGTCATGATAAAAAAAGTGGTTTGAGACCATCGTAAAGTAACATTAACATGACATGATATAACATAACATAACATGACATGACATGACATGACATGACATGACATGACATGACATGACATGACATGACATGACATGACATGGCATGACAAGACATGACATGAAATGTCATAACAATTATAATTTGTAAGGCGCTATTCCATCTAGAATCTAGATCATAGTACATGAGACACAGAACTCAAATTAACGTGGAAAGGGTGAGCTTTAAAAAACACTGAAAAGTGGGCACCAGAAATTCATATACACGATATCTAGAAGCGTTCCCTAGAATACGCTCTGACGTGACTGTACCTGACGTCAATGACAGTGTCGATATCACGTAATATACACAAATGTTGATAACATTATCATAATTTACAAACGTGATGTAGAAGCGTATTGATAAAACTAAAACCTACCTTCACTTTCAAATTCAATGTATTTACGGTGACGTTCTTTAGCAAGTCTGTACCGTAAAACTATAAATACAATTACTATTATTGAAAGCACCGCTGGTATCCCTATTGAAAGTCCAGTTACAGCTCCTTCACTCAATCCCGATGAGGGCGTTCCTTTTGGTTCTTGTGTGCTCTCTTGGTTTCCTTTCTGAATTTCAGTCGCTTTAAAAAAATAAAAAAAAAAAAGTTATATGTTGACAATTTGAATATGTTTGACATATCTTTGAAATATGTGCTATTCTTCAGGCAACATGCCAATAATTCAGACAATCCAAGCTAGTTGGACTCAGCTCCGACATTTGGGGGGAAACAGGCACTTCACCCAACCAATTTTCCGCATTTTGGGAAGAATAAGTGTTGACCTTTAAGCCAAAACATTCCAAAAAAGAACAGTCCTTAAAAAGGACAGACTTCGGAGGGCCAATGTAATTAAATGTGTTTAGTACAATAATATCATAAATTGGAATGCGTAAATAATAATGAAATTCAGCATTAATCTGCCAAAATGCTGAAATCATTTGACCATACTCTAGAATTATTTTCATTCAGTCATGTAATACATCTGAAAAATGTAAACATATGACAATTAGGATAGTCTTCAATTTTACATTTGATTTCAATTCAATTTCATGTTCCAACGTTCAGGCAAACCTTTACAGAAAGTTTAAAACGTATGTGTCTGTGCGACTGTCAATAGACAATAACATTGTCCAATGTGTGCTATCTCAACCAGTCAGGTATAGTGATGAATGGGTAACAGGCATCAACAGGGAGTCGGTACTATACTATACTATACTATACTATACTATACTATACTATACTATACTATACTATACTATACTATACTATACTATACTATACTATACTATACTATATTATATAATGATAGGCCTGATTTCAGCCATGTGATAGTTTTTACTATCATTATGGCTAGGTATTAAATTTGTGATATCATTATATTAAACAAATATTGAATGCCTTTTGCTCGTGCAATAGTAAAACTATATCACTCTGTCCAATTTTGATTGTTCCATCACACTCGGCTGCGCCTCGTGTAATGGAAAAATCCAAATTTGACCTCGTGATATAGTCTTTACTATCACACTCTCCGGCATTCAATATTTGTATACTATACTATACTATACTATACTATACTATACTATACTATACTATACTATACTATACTATACTATACTATACTATACTATACTATACTATACTATACTATACTATACTATATTATATCATGATAGGGCTAATTTCAACCATGTGATAGTTTTTACTATCATTATGGCTGGACAAGAATGATGTGATATCATGATATAAAACAAATATTGAATGCCTTTTGTTTGTGCAATAGTAAAACTATATCACTCGGTCCAATTTGGATTATTCCATTACACTCGGCTTCGCCTCGTGCAATGGAAAAATCCAAATTGACCTTGTGATATAGTTTTTACTATTACACGCTCAGGCATTCACTATTTGTATACTATACTATACTGTACTAGGTGTATAAACAGGAACATCATTAAACTTATGAATTCATATTTATTCGATCAGGTACTTCATTAAGGTATTTGTTTATCCAAATATATAATAAGAACTGTCTATCTATCTAAATTCTTTCAATATTATCTACATTCAGTTACGTATTCAGACAATAAGGCGTACAACTTTTTTGATATGTACAAAACCCAACAAATGTTATTGTGTCAAAGAATTTACCAATCAATTGTTTGATTAACTAATTAATATATCAACAAATTATTTGTCATTAGGGTCACAAATTTTCGACAAATGCGTTAAGTATAACCTAATAACCTTATTGCATTGTATAATTGTTGCTTTTTTATGCATTATTTGTATATGTATAATGTTCTCTGCTCTGGTTTCATTGTTTCTTTTGTTTAATTGCTCACTGCGCCATGAGTGCTTCGGCATATTTGCGCGCATTATAAATGTTCAGTATTATTATTATTATTAATACAAACATACTGTAAGGGATAAGAATCACTATTAACATGATTAAATACCGGTCTGTTATGAGTAGCGATCTATGTCTGACACGGCATTATTATAGTTGATGGCCAATCGATTATCATCATTCCTAGCACGATTTCATTATGGCCAATTGTTTTGAACTCACCACCCAAAAAGGTGGTGGCGTTTTTGGTGACGAATCATCCATATCTCTCTCTCTTTTAACCCCAACAACTAAATGTGGAAGAGCTATAATGGTTGAGGCGTCATGTGAAAGCCTATTTATCTAGCTACATTGTGTGAATAAATCAGGTATTTCTATAACTGTTTGGCTGAGATATGATTGATTATATTGTGAAAGTCAGGGGTGGTGGCGGTGGCGGTGGGGACGCTGTGTACAGCCTCTATGGGGAATATAGAAAATGTTCCCAATTCTACGTTCCATATACAATAACTCCTCATCCCTGTATGGTAAAAACATGATTTTGCTCTCATTTTATAGATTATTCTATATTCTATAAGATTCTGTTTCAACAAACGTGACAACTATTATGTAACAATTGTAATCATTAATCGATTGCATTGTCCTTGGCTTTTCCATATTCGCTAGCTACACAGAACTTGCCCTAATTCATCGGTTTTACATAGAGGGTTCAACAAAAGAAAGTATACCACTTTGTTTATGTCATTTTGAGTAACATTCAATTCTTTTGACCAAACAGGCTAGATAGGCATTTAGATGAATCTTTTAGGCATAATTTGATACCAAATTTGCCCCCTAACAACAAAGATAAACCATGATTAGCACCATTTACAGAAAAAAATCCCATTTTCAAAAGTCTCATTTCCAATACACAGCACGAGAAAAAGGACCAATTGTTAACACACACAATGTCGTTCGACCCAACGCATTTGCGCTGTGCGATCGATAGCCCCGTCAATCCTTGCTGATACACACACACAGAGAGACCCTAATTGGTCCTTTTTTCTCGTGTTGTGTATTGGATGGAAACGAGACTTTTGAAAATGGGAAATTTTCATCCCTTCAATCATCACTGGATTTATAGACTGAATAACTTTCACTCTAAACTGTTTATTCATATGGACCAAGGAGAAGTGTGTTATATAATAAACCTGTCCAGTGGGCAGAAAATACCAGACATTATATTCTTCGTTCCGGATTTCGATGGCGTATTCAATGGATTTTGCGCATTTTTAATGAACTTTTGCTTATACGGCTTTTACTTTGATCAATCATATCCATTTTGCACCCCCCTCACTCTCCTAACAGAACCTGTTATTTACGTATGCGCAGGATCGGAGTTTTTATCCAAAAATAAATGGAATCCCTGGGCTGGGGCTATAGATGAGGTGACCGTTGTTTACATCAGTAGTGTTTACAAATTGATTAGCGCCTGGTCTAAAGACATGCTAGAGGTACTAGTCCATGACTACTGCATACATTACTATATGAAAGCAAAACACACATCACTGAGCGCCAATTTTAAAAGCACATGCCCTTATGGTGCGCACGCAAACCGCCGGGCAACCAGATTTAGTGCCTGGTCTCTCATTGTGCTTAGGGATGCATACCATGACTATTGCACTATTACACCGTAAGCATGGTAAGTAATGATCAATCAAGTGTGAATTAAAGCACCGTTCCCTCTAGGTGCGCACGCAAACCGCCGGGCACTACATCACCGGTCACACCATCTATAGTTCACAGTATCATCTCCCCAGGTCCTTCGTTTGTGGTATAATTTTGTTCAAATAAATCGTCTTATTGATATTTGATCCTATTGAATTTGTGTGGCTGTTCTGCCATGGATGCTATTTTTTCAAAATGGCCGCCAATCAACATTTCGTTTGCCTATATATCGCCATAGGCTCCTGGGACGCCTAGAGACTTAACTTCTGTGGTAAATCCGTGTTTTCAGGGTCAATAATCAAACAAGAACCTTTACAACATTTGTATCTCATTTGGTTTTAGTTGCCATCCGAATTTCAAAATGGCCACTAATCAAATTCCCCTATGTTACAGTCAATGAAGCTCATAGAGGTATAATTTTGGTGGCTATACCTATAATTTTCATGGTCAAGAAATCAAATTAGAAACGTTATAACATCAGTGTATCATTTGCTTTTAGTTTCCATCATGAATTTCAAAATGGCCGCCAAACAAAAGAATAAATGTTACACATATCTTCAAATTAACTAACCTAAATTATTCTGATTTTTCGTTGTCTGAGATGATGATATGTTGATAACGATGACAATCAACAATATAAATTCAATATAGCATCTGCCGGGCATAGTAACCTGTAAAAGATGGGTTGAAATATATAATAATAAATAAATGAATATAAAGGGGGCTAACTCGTCGTCTATGGTGTGATACATTCATTCTAGTTTGCCATTGGTTTGTCACTTTTCAAGCAATAATCGGCTTATTGGATTTTCAACCGATTTGAACGAAACAGAGTTGATTGACGACTGTTTGATCGCGTGTAATGTAAATTGTCCGATTTATAAGCGTATATCTACAACAACAGAGGGCAGCAGATGTTTCTGTAAAACCCTCAGACGACGCTGGACACGGGCATATTCACGAGTATTTAGGTTAAAATATGCGAACGAGGTTACATGATCAAGTGAATGGGACGAACGCTTAACAACGGTTTAAATTCAAAAAATGATACTGACACTGTGGGTGGTTAGCCACCCACAACGGTTTTGGATTGGAAAAATGTTCTTCTAACCTATGATGAATTTTTCAAAATGATTAGATCAACATTCGCGATTACGTGTTATTCCAATACGATTTCAAAATTTAGGTTTTCGCGTGTCCATCGTCGTCTGAAACCCTAATCGATATATCGGTAAAGCTTCCCGTGCCGCTGCGTAACCAAGGATTATAGATAAAAGGGATATGTACCAGTTAGGGAGGGGGGACTTTTAAAAACATTTTATCACTGTTAGATCCATTTTTTATGTTCTTTGTTCATTTTACTCAGTGTTTAGCTATTTATAGGCCTATGTGACGGTGGCCATTCGAACAAGCCCGATGTTACTATTAAATGGTTCTAATTAATTGTTTAGGTTTAAAAACTTGCTAAAATCCATCATTGTTATCATTTTTTTTTTTTTAAATTAGGATGCGCTTTCAGATTTTGAGTTACGTATAACAATATTATGACGAAACGGTGAAACGGAAACATATTTGACGACTAAAATGTCTCTCGCGTTGAAATGGTAGGGATAATCCATATGCGCGCCAGCTCCGACCTAAGCCAAATCCAGAATTGTGCTCATATTATTTTTATTTGGATGCGATATCAGATATGGAGTTTACAAGTATTACATTATTATGATTAACCAGTGATAAGGGATTACACAAGGGGTAAAATAAAATAAGTGCGGGGTTTGTTGCTAAGCCTTCACCCTGTTCACGCCGCCAGTGTAGCGTGTAAAATACCGGCGTCCATTTTGTGGACCAAAGACAAATACGGCTTGTGTAGTACGATGTGATATTAATCATATTATAAACGAAATGTTTGGTGCCCTGCTCCAAAAAGGAATGTATATTATGCACAAGATTCTTTTATATTTAGTTTATATTTCGTCGGTCTCATCACATACAGATCTATTCGACGTCACTTTTTGTTTGAGAACAAATGTTTTCACATACAGATCCATAAGTTTGATACCATATAAATTAATGTTCATTAAAAGATTAGCGTAAATAATTCACTAAGATAAATTTTTTTATAGTGTTTTCTTGATATAAAAACCGTTTCAGACAAATTCATCAAGAAATGAATGAGATATATAAGCCAAATCCAAGTGGTGCGTCGAATAGATCTGTATGGGATGTGTTTTTTTACGGTGCATGGAATAGATCTGTTTGTGATGAGAGCAACGATTTATTGTTTGATTAACGATGAATTCCGTGTGGCCAATTTTCAATAAGAGATAAGCAAAGTGACAACATTAATGTTGTTCGGTGACTATTATTGAAAAATACACACTGCGAGTGTTGACTATGGGTAATGTTGGCGACTGCGCTTATGAAAATGGTGGTTTAACGATGACATCATGATATAATGTTAAAACATACAACGAAATGTTCGATGCCCTGCTTCAAAAATGAAAGTATATTAGGCACAAGATTTTTTTATATTTAGAGTGTGATTCCCCAAGAACTTCCATGTGGCCAATTTTCAATGAGAGAAGCATAAAGAAAAAAAAAGATTTTTGATTAAATTTGATAAGCTGTTCAATACCCACGTGATGGGATGGCGTACCGTACATGATCTAACTGGATTGGCGTGGATAATCGAACTATCGAAAATGTAAAGATGACGTCATTATAAATCTGACTGTTAAACAGCTGATGTAGCTTTTCAGCTTAATTTAACTCCTGTAGTTTATTTTATTGACACATGTCACGGTTCAGAGATTTTCAATGGTTGCAGGTTTTTATTGAATGCCCCTCGTATAATATATTAAAAAAAATTAAAAAAAGTTGTTGGTAAAAAATGGCGAAATTGCACCAACATTATAGTTGTGGTAAAAAATCAATCACTTTTAGGTCACTAATTAAAAACTAAGAATGTTTTAGGGACCGTTCATTATTTATGGTGGAGGGCGGGGGGGGGGGGGGGCGTTGGGTAAACTATAGGGGGGGTCATGTAACTTTCATATGTTGAAATAGGGGGTTATGTAACTTTTTATTCTTGAACAGGGGGTTGTGTAAATTTGTTTAAACTATATGTTGGTGATTGGAGTGATTTTAGAGGCTATTTTGGAATGTAAATTCCTCTTCTTTTTTTCTGCGCTTCGCGCATATTTTTTAAAAACCTATCGACTTCAAAAACTGTTACTATGAGACGATTTCTGGGCAGCAAATCGACGATATGGTGGAAAAACATCTATATAATCATCAACGGTCGAGACATTAGAGCCACAGGGTGTATAATGTTACAAAATCCAATTTCATGATTTAAAAATGTGATTTATTGCATGCTTTTCACCTCATCTCTGTTTTGCACCAATGCTCACAAAAGTAGGACGTTTCACTTGATTATATGTTTCTGCTCAGAATGTTCTAACTTGTTCGGGTTATAAAGACTCACAAATCCACCCAAAATGTATAAATATGAAGAAGAAAAAAATCAAACTCGCTATGCTCGCCATTACTAATTTCACACAATAAAAAGAAGGGGCATCATAAAATTATTGGCTGTTCAGATAGGGCACAACTAAAATTTGCCAACGTATCCATGAACAAAATTCCAAAGGTAAAGACAGCCCCTTTATGTATGTGACAAGTTGATTTTTTTTTTAAGGGAGGGGGGTGTAAAAAGCTACTGGTTAGCAGGGGGGTCATGTAATTTTCAGTTTCAGCTGTAGGGGGGGGGTAGGTAATTTTAACATACGAGTCTCGAATTTGTTCCCCCCCCACCCCCCCCCCCCCCCCCCCCTCCACCATAAATAATGAACGGTCCCTTAAGATTATAAATATTAAATAAACATAAGTCTGGGTTGATTAAATTAAAAACTGGTTAAAGTCGGAGAAAGAAATGGAGAGAGGATACAGGTAATAAAAGTAAGACAATATTTGTATTAAAACATAGAAACATCAACGCTCTAAGTTTTAAAAAAATTGAACAAGGAATAAAAATATAAGTATAAGTAACATTTTATGTTAAATGTAGAGATGATATTAGGATGTTTGTAATATATGTCATATTCAGATGGATATAACGTGATTGTAGTAAAACATTGTTTAAATGTTATTATGTTACATTTGTAAAACATTTTGACTGTTAGTGTTGAAACCGTAAAAAGTCCTACCAAAAGTCCAAGGTTTTATTTTAATTATCATAATTCGCAGAAGAAAAAAATGATTTCTACACTTTTACCGCCATTAATGTGAAACTAAATGAATAATGTAATATATGATACAATGTGGTATGAATATAGCCAGCTTTTGTATAACAAGACTCTACTTTTTCTTTCATTCTGAGGATATATTGTACACTTAGTACTGGTCTTCTAGGTCAATAGATAAATTATGATGTCTAGACAATGTTATGACATGCCACATGACCAAAACAAAACTGTGAGTTCTATTTTAGGTTGACACCAATGATTTATTATACAGTGACCACCGTGTTCATACAACCACACTCCCAAACAATTATTAGGTGCCTGGATAGAATGTTACATTGCCTACCGTACCTAACCCTACCTAAATTTCATCCTAATCAGAGACTAGTTGCAGATGAATGTACATGTATCTGACTGAAAGTGAACCTCACACCTCACCCATCCATCTCAAATCAACACAAAAGGCAACGCAATCACTGACTAGTTATCATTGTACGCTCAAGGTTGTGATTTCAGCTCTAGAGACACTTTGTTTACAGTGAAAGTATTGGCCATATTCAGTTTGTACATGAAAAATGTACCTATGCTGATGTCAAATAGGCACTTTGTTAAATACCCTACTGATAAACAAAAAAAAATCCTCATACAATTAATACCAGAGGAATTCAACGATAGGGTAATAACAAACTTAGCCAGATAAACCACCAGCAAGGGGCAGGAGCTGATGACAGATATTTCTGGCCATACAAAGACAGCTGGTGTTTACATTATGACAGGTGATGTTTACAGTACCCTAGACCAACCCAGACCATGCTCAGACAATGTTCTGAATTCATGCTTGTCTTTAGTTATGTCATGTATTATGTGCTGTATAAGCTAACTGTGACTGCGGACAAGAACTAGACCTATCATTTTTGGTGGTGTCCTTGTGGACAGGTATGTCACAATATTTGAGTTATGGTGTGTAGAAACCATAACAAGTAATGAAATCATAACAACTTGGTGAGCCCTCATTAATTAAGTTTGACACAGTGGGACTATTGGATGGGTAGGCGTACAAATAAATTGTTCCATTCGTGCCCTCACGGGCACTCATGGAACAACATTTACTTGTTTGTCTACAATATCTATCATTTATGACAACTTTTATAGGAAAACAAGAAAAGTGGACGATCCGGGCCGGGCTCAAACTCCCGTAAATCTTTCTAAAAGGATATCAAGACCGAGGTCTCAACCACTCGGCCACCTATCCAGACGCAAAATTCCACGTGTAGAATTACTTATATACCAAACCAAATACAGTAAACCCCACGAATCTCGCAGATTTTGCAAAACTCTATCATTTGTTTTATATTATTTAAACCATTTCTCCACAATTGTAACAACATATTTTCAGATCAAGATCTCATATACATTTTAAAGACATCTGGGTACACATAAGCTACTGATTCAAAATACATGAAAGCAATTCATAGACTCCAACACAAAGCTAAGGACGTTGACAAAAAAAACAGTACGGTTCGGTTTACATGTTCAAGTGTTATCCAAATCAAATCAAGTTTGAGTGTTTTATATGATTCGAATGACTTTTTTTTACTAAGATCATCCTGCATAATACTTGTTGAAACAATCTGTACATGCACTGCAATAACGTTGAACTTCACACATGGACCATTGCACATGAACTACAACTATATATTTGCTAACCAATTTAGTATCAATTGCCTCGTTAACCCAAGCGATATTTGTGGAGCTATTAGCATCGATTATCATTAGGGAGTCACAATCCAAGTAGAGCTGATTGGCTGTGCACTGTTGGCCGCGTCTATAAATAATGTGGATGAATCTGTTAGGCACATTTTGATAGCGCCATTTAAAGACACTCCGCGGGAGGAAAATGTGTGTGTGTGAGGTTCACCCCGTACATGCCGTATGTGACATGTTATAACCAACATTGAGGGAAAATGCTCAGCGATCAACACGGGACTGATACAGCTTAGTGCTTGTTAACAAGTGGTGTTTTCTTCCGCGTAGTGTATTAAAAATGTGACTTTTGAAAAGTGACTCATTTTCTATAAATGGTGCTAATCATGGTTTATCTTTGTTTTAGGTGTTATGTTTGGTATCAAAATGTGCCAAAAAGATTCATCCATATAGTCTATATAGCCTGCTTGGTAAAAACATAAACGATAGTTACTTTGAATGACCAAAACAAAGTGTACGACTTTCTTTTGGTTGAGCACAAGGGATCTCAGACGACATTCCAAAATGTCACAATGTTTTCTTGTAGAAAATCGCGAAACACAAAAGTTTAGTTAAACGCGAGTTAAACTACCCCCATACCCATGTTTAAATTTAGCCATTTGTCAGTGATTTAGACACGTGTTAATATAAAACAAATATTCGAGAATTGCGTTTAGTTAAACGATGTGTTTAAAGTCAAAGCTTAAACCACGTTTTAATACGTACAAGAATACGACCCTAAACGTTTGGAAAGGTTCTGAAAAATCTTGTTTCGATTATGGTAAAACAAATAGCTGCTTGGAAAGTATTAAGCTTATTAAACATTAAGTTTAAAGGCGAGAACCCACCAGAAGAGTTTGGCACAGATGGTACTTGTTCATTTGTTGCATGGCAGACGGTACAGAGTTAACACTTTCCACGCGGCAGGCAGCTGCAGACGACATTCGAAAAGTTCACAAAACGTTTAAAAAAAAGTTAAAATTATTGAATTTCATTCCCATATTTGGAATCACCATGAGAAATGCATTGACATAAGTACAAACATGCCTAGTATTGCTTCAGTAATCCTTGAGATAGACTTTGAAAATTGTGAAATGTTTCTGAAATATCTGTTTCGTGTATGGTAGAAATACTAGCCGCGTGGAAAGTGTTAAAGGGCATCACCTAATTATCCAATATATTAAATGTTTAACACCCACACCTAATTAATCCTAAATGTCTAATTATCTTAATTATCCTTAATTACATCCAAATATCTAAAATATTTCTTAACCTTAATATCTGAATAGCTAAATATCTGAAAAATTATAACTATGCTTTATATGAAACATAATGTTCAAATTATCCTAAATATCTAAATATCTAAATTATCCTTAACAATATCCAAATCTATTAATAGCTTAATATCAAAACCTAGTTATCAAAATATCGAAATAGCTTAGCATTCAAATTTCTAAGTATGTAAGCTAAATAGCAACCTAATTTTGAAATTAATCTAAATATCTTAATAATATCGAGATATCTCAAAGGTTTGATAATGTTCAAATTTATTCTTAATACCAACATATCTTAATTATTCCAGGGATCTATACAGATATCTAAATAACTTTATATCAAAACATCGTGCAAAATATCGTAAATATCCAAATATCTAAATAACTTAATTTTTAAAAAGCTAATTAGAGATGATTTAGACAACTACAATCCCGCACCTTAATGCGGATAGCGAAATACATGTATGTGATTTTGATGATAATTTAATGGCGGCAATACTGGTTAACGTGGATTGTAAAATTAGGGTGCGGCTGTTTTAATAGCAAAAGTATAAATTGGGACAAAATCTAACCAAATAATTCCTTTTAAGCAGCGTTTTTCTATTCCGTAAGTTAAGGGTGAATAGTAAGATAACGAGTGTTAGGGAATCAAAAAAGGCCGTCTATTTTTATCCATAATTTTAGTATTGAAAAACGTTAGTATAAAATACTTAATATTCTGAGGGTGAAAATGGATCTGACTGATCTGATATTAGCTAGATTGAGTAATACAGATAACATCTCACCTGTTTTGTTGTAGGAATCCTTTCTGATCCTAGTAGGTAACGTGGCCAGTTCTCCGGTAAAATGTGTAAAATATGAAGTAGTATATTATACACCCAGGTCGTAAATAAAAACTGTTTGTATTATATTTTTAGGTATTACATATTTTGCAAGGTCATTAACGATATCGTTACCATGTCTACCTGATAATTTTAGAGATGTACCATTAGATAAATGAGGTGCTTGGGTCAATGCACTTCTTTTTTAAGCAGTGTTTTCCTTCCTCGCCAAAGGCGTCGTCGATGTCAATGCCTTCCTTTTTTCTATTTATATTTGTTGTTGCTTTGTTTATTTGTTTATTGGGCCAGTTTGTTGGGGTGTTTGTTTCTTTGTTTGATTGTTTGGGGGTGTTCGTTAGCCAAGCCCTCACCCGTTATATAATGGAACATCCTTAACATGTATCTAGAATCGTTCAAGCTACATTTTTGTAATAATGAAACTAACTCGGGGATTCCCCATGCATGTATTTCAAGCCTTATTATTCATGCTTCCTGCCCTGCCTTTGCTTCTATTGTTAGTATTTACTCTCGTTGCACTGGTATTAGTTGTACGCTGAAGGTCATGATGAAAATGATTGGTATAAAACGTATTGGTCATGATGAACAATGGTGTAAGTTCTCCGCGCGCGGAGGCTATCTGATATTTCAGAGTAGATGAGATATTGGTTTCTACCAGTGATCCCAGTTTATACCAAAAAGTAACATTGATAGTTCAAATAATGATACTGACAAGGTCACTAACAAGTATTGCAGTAAGCTTATTAGAAATAAGTTTAAAGGCGAGACCCCTTGACAGTTGGCCATATACACCTGTTCAATAAAGGGTTCAACAAAAGAAAGTATACCACTTTGTTTATGTCATTTTGAGTAACTTTCAATTTGTTTTTGTCCAAACAGGCTAAATAGGCATTTAGATGAATATTTTAGGCATATTTTGATACCAAATTTGGCCCCTAACAACAAAGATAAACCATGATTAGCACCATTTAAAGGAAAATATCCCATTTTCAAAAGTCGCATTTCCAATACACAGCACGAGAAGAAAGGGCCAATTGTTAACACACACATATGCCGTATTTATCCCGTACTGATCACCGCGCATATCCCTCAATGCGCGGGCTAATTCAAATGTAAACTGATGCATGGGTGAAGGATTTGAATGTAAAGGAATCTTAATGGATGGGGAGAACGTGGACAGATTAACCAAATCTTCTCGTGCTGTGTATTGGAAATGCGACTTTTGAAAATGGGATATTTTCCTTTAAATGGTGCTAATCATGGTTTATCTTTGCTGTTAGAGGGCAAATTTGGTATCAAATTATGCCTAAAAGATTCATCTAAATGCCTATCTAGCCTGTTTGGTCAAAAACAAATTGAAAGTTACTCAAAATGACATAAACAAAGTGGTATACTTTCTTTTGTTGAACCCTTTATTATGACAGACGGTACAGAGTGGTGAACATGGAGAAATTGTAACCTTGGTTACCTTGGTGGTATATTCCCAAGAGAACTGGACGTTGGTGGCTAGCAAACTAAGGGTAGATTCTCAGCTTTTGCCACAGAGGGCAAAAGTTACGTTGTCCTTACGTAGTTCTGCATTCCCCGAACACACTATTCACCCGTGCATGCATGGTATGAACTTCATCTACAAGTAGAGGTTATTCATGTTTTGGATTTAAGATTCCATCTCGTTGGAAATAATAACTGTGACATGATAATATGTAAGGGATCACGTCAAAACTCGACTGCCAGGCAACCGCCGGTTACAACAAGTTGAAGTGAAGTATTCATCCATCCGTAATAGGTCATATGTAGGACAATTGTGTTTGTATTATACAGGGTGAATCTAAAACACCATTGTGGACCGTTTGAAACAACCCTTTGACCTTCATGTGAGCATTGAGCCATGACATTGTTGTTGTTTGTAAAAAACATATTTAATCTAGTTCAATTGAAGTCATTTTTCTCTATGACATCTGTGTGAGTAACTTTGGAGGTATCCGCGGACAAGTCAATTTTGCACATGATATCTTTAAACTAACTACCGTATTTCATTAACAAACATTAATCCAGATATTATATGTTTTGTCCAGTGATGCTCAATGACCCTCTGCTTTTATAAAACACAAAGACATTGATAAACATGAATTTGATAACTTTTTGTTGTTGTTACCCTATATTTTTATTTGTTGGGTCACATATATTTGCGAAAGAAATTTAAAATGAAGAAATCAAGATGAAAAAACAATCCAAATGATTTCAAATAATGATACTGACAAGGTCACTAACAAGTATGGCAGTATACACTTATTAGAAATAAGTTTAAAGGCGAGACCCCATGATAGTTCACCACAGCTGACGAACTGGTCATATACACCTGTTCAATATTATAAAGTCAGACGGTACATAGAAATTGTAACCTTGGTGGTAAATTCACAAGAAAACTGGACGTGGGTGGCTAGCAAACTAAGGGTAGATTCTCAGCTTTGGTAAGAGGGCAAAATTACATGTAGTCCTTACGTAGTTCTGCATTCCCCGAACACACTATTCACCTGTGCGTCCATGGTATGAACTTCATCTACATGTAGAGGTTATTCATGTTTTGGATTTAAGATTCCATCTCGTCGGGAATAATAACTGTGACATGATGATATGTAAGCCAATTTGATAACACGGTTCATGTAATGAATTTGAATTCAAGCACCGATTCAATTGAATTGAATCAAAGACGGGGAGCGGTTCCATTTGTTGCTGACCGTTGTGCGTTGCTACATGGACAAGTATTATTCTAAAATCGGGTTTGGGATTTTTCTCTTGGCCTTTTGGCACATTTGAATTAAGGTTTGATTTGGTTTGGTATACGGCTGTTGAGAAATCGTACACTTTATAGTGTTTATTCTGGACGTGTAAACGACGGGTGTTTTTTCCAAACTTGGTTAAGAATTGATGTACTGGTTAACATGACAAAATTAAGGTGTGGCTGGCACAAATCTTAACTCTAACGAAAACATCTAACACAGCGTTTTTCCTATATCATAAGTTAACAGTGTGGAAAACGACGGGTTGGGAATCAAAACAGAGGATCAATTTGTATCCATAATTTTAGAATTTACAAACTATACAATACTAAATATTCTGTACGGAAAAAAAATAAAAATTGACCTGGTTCGTGCTAGCTGGCTAGATTAATAATAATAATACACATACCTGTTTCGTTGTATGAATCCTAACGATTTCTTATCACAGTCTGTATGACATGGCCAGTTTTCCGGGTAAATGACTTAGAAGTAAATTATCCGCAGGTCTAGTGAAATGTACGCTTCTTTCTTTGTTTATTACATATTTCGCAAGGTCATTAACGGTATCGAAACCAGTGTATACATCTGCTAGTAAAAGTTCAGCAGACTCCACATCGCTCTAATTCTGAGCGCAAGCGTTGACCAACCTTTACCAATCAGGCTGCGTCATTTTGTTGTGGTGAACCTACTACGCATGTGTGAGAGCGCGAAGAGTTTGAGCGTAGTGGAGTATGCTCAGCGCTTTAGGGACGTACCATTCGATCAAAGCATCCCTTTTTGTATTCACACCCCGACAATGCCATCGTTGTCATTTAAGAATTGCCCTTTTATCTATTTATACTTTTTGTTGCTTTAATTGTTTGTTTATTTATTCATTTGTTGGGTCGTTTGTTTCCTTGTTTGCTTGTTTATTTTAATTATATTTTTTTGCCGTATAAGCCCTCCACCCCTTTTATATCTAATGGTACGTTTTTACAATGTATCAGACATTTGTTCAAGCGTAAACAATAATCATCCAAATAATGAAACTCGGGGATTCCCCTTATGTGCCTGTTTCAAGTGTTATGATCAAGAATAAAAGGCCGTTATTCACGGTTCATGACCTATTCCTATGTCCTTTATCCGACGTCAATGGGATGTTGTTTTTTATAGCTTATGTCAGAAAGCAGCAAGTGTTATGTATTGTCGTGGCGGTTACAACGTTGTTGTTCTACAATCAGTCTCACCCCTTTTTCGGCAAACTATTGGTTAGCCAATAGGATATAATTATGCTGTATTCGATTTTGAGACTCAGTGCTGCGGATATATTTTGTTGATAACAATATATATTTGGAAGAACTCGTTGTGTTTTGGGGTGCGGTTTTGTTTTTGTTTTTGTCTATGTTTCTTAGTTTGTTTGTTAGAGCATGTGTGGTCCAGTGGAACAGTGCAGGATTCAAAATCACTTTTTTGGCCATTTTTGGTCAAAATTTCAAAAATACAGCTTTAGAAGAAAAAATGAGAAAAAGTCTCTAGATTAGTGTCTTAATAGTATAATCAAGCAATTTTGGGATTTTTTTACTCAAAAATAATTTTGTTAGCTTGTCCCAAGAAAAATGGGTCAAAAAAGTGTGATTTTCTCAAAATACCAACATTTTTGGTCAAAATTAATGCCAAAAATGGATTCTCTGACCCAAATCCCTTCCAAAAATGTATACCTTTATACGCATTTGATTATTAGTTCAATAATTACAGCACTAACAAAATCAAAAGAAAACTTCCTTGAGTCCCCCCTTAAAGACGCAAAGTGGCCCAAGTTATTTTACGACTAGTTTAGACAATTAGTCACTGCTTTGCGATTATACCACCGATTTGAATGAAATAAAGTTTATTTCAAAGCTGAAGACATTTCCTTTTCAAGCAAAGAACTCTTGAAACAAAAATGACATTAGAAATATTTGTAATAATATTTTCAAAATTGTATAACTGTTATTGTTACACCCTGTATAGCGCCAGCTATGCCAAGTGTTTACAGTGTACACACTAATCGCAATCCATGAGGGCCATAACGTATTGCGGCAACGCATTGATTTCCCAAAGCAACGCGTTTCTAAAATAGCCAATAGGACTATACAGTTTTTGGCAACGCGTTGCTTTACCTTTAACCGAAGCAACGCGGTGCTTTTATTTTGGATTGGAAGCAACGCGTAGCTTTCATTTCAGCCGAAAGCAACGTGTTGCTTTGGATTTAAAAGTGCATCAATCACAGCGGGTCTTACGTGATTTCGATTTATATACCATGCATACCATGAGCTGCATCTAGCTATCTACTCTCTATCTCTCCGGTTGACGAATTTTGAAACAAGGAACTGAAGGGTGTACACTACGTGATAGAGGCCATATAGGGATATGTACAAAATTAGTGATACATAAACCCTATTTTAAACCACTAAATTTTGAAAATGGGACCTTGTAGTAAATTTAGCTTGAAGATGATTACTTTTTCTCACCAAAAAGTGATAACAGTAGGTAAGGTAGCCTATTCGATTTTCGAAGAGACTATCCCAACGAGCTATGAAATGTCACCGTAATCGCCCGTGTTTCTAGTCAAATTTGAAAGATCTCTCAAAATGTACTTAGATGAGGCATTTACACAATTGTTCTTACTGTTAAGTATTTTAAATTCAATATTGGTATGCATACTTTCCGATTCTAGTTTAGGAACACTTCTTTAGGGTAGGGATATCCCATTTAGTGTAGTGCGCCCTTAATCATGTTAATACAAATATTGTACTGAATGTACGTGAAAAGTGCTGGAATAGTTACCTCTGGAATAAGTTTTCTTGTTAATGTTTTAGTGTTTATTTGACTGAAATGGGGTACATGTACTGTGTTGTTGTACACAAAATGGTAACTTTTCCCCCCACCAACGTCCAAATTAGATTAATTCATCATGGCCTAGGGTGGGGGTGCTTACACAATTATACCGCAGCAGCATGTACCCTTTATCAGACTTTGTTTATCATTTAACTCCCCTGGTATATGGTTTTGCCTCCAGAATGCATTATTTTGCTTTATTTATACTACGTACACCATACTATAACTATGCAGGACTGCCGAATTTGATTCGAGTGTTTAGCTCAGGTTGTCTGCGGCTTCTGTAAAAATCATATTTTCTTCCCTAGAATAGAATTCCAACAGGCGTACTAATACAAAACACTTCAAAATGGGTCTAATTAAGGCAAAACATGGATCGAAACAATCTCAGTATGGTTGAAAAATTCTTGTTTACAATATTTGTTTGCGATAACATTAAAAAAAACAGCTGATATCTGACCCAATTAGACTTAAATACGGGGTCAAGGGTCAAATCTGACCGAATTCATTAAGTGTGCACACTACTTAATAGAGGCCCATAGGTGTACAAAATTAGTGATATAAAACCCTCATTTAGACCACTTAATTTTGAAATGGGACCTTTTAGAGTGAGTTTTACTTGAAGATGATTACTTCTTCTCACCAAAAGGTGAAAACAAGGTAGGGTAGACTGCTATGGCAGTATTTTCCACAATTAAAGAGATCAACCTGGTTTTCGCCGATAAACCTGACCAGGTTTATCAAATACTTTGCTTCTCGAACCGATATACCTGGTTTATCGAATCAAAAAAACGTTTTTCGACTGATAAACCAGGTTTATCGGCCGGTTCTCGATAAACCACCTGATCTATTGGCTGATAAACCTGGTTTTTCGATCGATAAACCAGGTTTTTCAAAAACCCAGCCTGAGCTGGCATATGTAGAGCACGCGGTTCATTTCGGGGATTCCCTAATACAACACGAGGCCATGTAGGTGATGAATATTTATGAGGTACAACGTCATCAAATTGCTTCATCTGCGTGTTGAACTTATCGAATTTGATAAGCAAGGTTTTCGTTCAACTAGGTTTATCGGTTTATCGGTCGATAAACCAGGTTTTTTCGAAAACTTTCATATGAACGAACAAGTATTATGGAAACTCTTCTACTTCATGGTCAGGCAACTCTTCTAAATATAGGTATCTTGCCCATTTGAATTCGGCAACCCATTTAAGATTTTGAATTAGTATTTATAGCAACATGTTTAAGAAAAATTGTCTCAAGAAATTTGTGACAGAATTGTGACACCATGAAAGATATGGAAAACAAAAATGACACATTAATTGTTTTGGGGGCCCTATCGGAGCGTCTGCCGGGCCCTTTGCAGCAGATACTTTGTCTGGCAGGAGCCATTCTATACTCTGTGTGATGTTCATTTAAAAGTGGTTTGGGATGGTATCTCGTTCCATTGATCAAACACATTTTTCAGCCCCTTTCTGGGGTCCCTAGGGGCCACATGCAGCAGGAGGGCCGCGGCAGACATCCATATCTGCTTAAAGTAGGTTACATCATAAATGACCCTGTGGTCAGATGTTGGTACCTCGTTCCATTGATCAAAAGGGTGCGTGCTGCCGTACTATGGCCTAATCGGAGAAAAATTAATTTATATCCTTCATAAATCAACCGTCTAAACACTAGATAGCAATAGCAATTTAAGAAAACCCTTTTAAAAACAATATATAATATAGGTGTCATCGGAATTCAAAACATAACAATGATAATCTACATAATCTACCAATTAATATTTTCTTTCAAAATAAATTTTTATTCATATAAATCATGTTCTGCTTGATAAATCAAAATCATTTTAGTATAACATACTCTTATTGTTTTCTAGTACAAGATTCAATTTTGTCTCAACACCGTACTGGTGATGAACATTAACCCTAACCCCTGAGGCACATTTTCCAAAAATATTTGTTCGTGCCCAAAAAGCGAGGGGAAAAGGGCCCCGGGGCTCGAACCCAGGACCTCTGGGTTAAGAGGCAAACGACTTACCACTGTGCCACGGGGATCAACCATGCTTTGCTCAGTATATTTCGCCAAGTATATAACCTGGGGCCATTATTTCATCGGTGATCCCAATGAATATGGTAATGAAATTTGTGAAATTTTGGAATGTCGTGCATGGGAGTGTTAACAAATGCTATGTTGTTGTAATACTCGATTTTAATTTGGTCTCAATCGTCCTGAGGATGAACATTTATAGGTCAATATGCGTATGTGTTGTTTCGAGAGAAAGTAGACAAATCAATGCACGCGCGCTGATGTTGATATGTAAATAATGCCACGACCCCGCAGGGGAGTGCTATTGTGAGCATATCAACATTTGCGCAAGTGCAATGATTTTTCTAATGTTTTGAGCAACAAAACATACGGATGTATTGACCTAATTCATACACGACACTATACAAATCAAAATTCACAGAATAAAAATAATTGTGATCTATGTAAAAACGAATAAAAACATATAAACAAGTTTGCTAACACCCACAGTGAAAATCGGCGAACCCGCGATTCCTGAACAACGAATCAAAACAACGCAGAGTGCATGAGACGCTTTCAATGCACTCCTCGTATTTTTTTCTTGCTTTCTGATTGGTTCGACACTCCTAAGAGTGTATGAATAAATAACAATATCGGTCCTTAAACATGTTAAATATAAATGTATATATATAAGATGATATAATAACATTGTATAATGTTTGAACTAATACAAGGGCCCTTAAAATATCGTTACGTATACAGGGTGAATCAAAAAACATTGTGCAAAATTTGAAATGGCCGTTTGACATTGATGCGTGCATTGAACCATGACATTTTTGTTGTTTGTATAAACCGTTGTTAATCTAGTTTATCCTCCCAAAGTATGAATGTAATCGACCAAACAATAAGCAAACTGTGGCAAGTTTCGTAAACTGACCACGTTTTTCGCCATTTCAATGGGATTTACACACAGTAAAACTGGTTTTGCTAAAATGGTCACTATCATCACATTAATTGTCAAAATGTTCCTGAAAATTATTCTTTCACTCTGGGATAAATCATTAATACTCTGATACTTTGTCAAATGAAAAGGCAAATCTGAATACAAACATCACCTTACAGAATAAGAAGTCAAGAAGTCTTCAAGAAGGGGAGGGAGGCACGGATCAGATCCGAAGTGACAGGCCTCACCGCAACAGGGGAATGGTTAGACAAGCTGTTCGCAACATGTTGGACAGGGCACACACATGTCTTCAGCAAAATTGTGGCCATGTCGAAGGAAGTCTTCATAAAAAACTTTCAAGGTCTATCTCAAGGAGTACTGAACCAATACTAGGAATGTTTGTACTTATTTTAATGCATTTCTCAAGGTGATTCCAAATATGGTTATGAAATCCAATAATTTTAACATTTTTGAAACATTTTGTGAAATGTTGGAATGTCGTCTGCAGCCGCCTGCCGCGTGGAAAGTATTAACGCTATCCGATGATGACCTGCATGATGACCTGACGTCACCAACATCATCGCTTACAAAAGCCGTCTTATTGAGTATTATCTGCAATAATATCAAATACAAATAATTACACACAAATACTATTGAATGTTATTCCGAAACCGATTTCAAAATGTTGATGAATTTTTCCGCAAGTAATGTGGATATTCAGAGGTTTCTGGATATAAGAATGAATAAACATGATTACAATCTATGGTTTAAAAATGAACTAAAGCACAGTCAATATTTGTTTGCAATTTTGAGTCGTGAACAGCATTACCGGCATTTGTAGTCAAACCCCGTTTACCCACCTCGCATAATCTGAAAATAGCTCAAGCAATCTTAAATTATTTCAGATAAAGAATGTCGATATTCTGAGGTTTCCAGAATGTATAAGAATGATTATTGTAATCCAAGTCGAAAAAGTGGATTTAGAGTTCTGTCAAAATGAAGTTCAAGGTATTCTGGGACACTTTAAAACCTTAATCATGATCAAATCAAGGTGTTCATTTACCCGGCATTTTCCATTTATCTTCCAATTCATCCAAGTCTCCTTGACAGGCTGGGACCATTTCAATGGCTTTAATCATCTTTTTTCTGGTAGCGTCTTCACCATTTCTATCAACCCACAGATGAAGAAGCTTCGAGGCTTGTGACTCAGTTGGTGTCGGACGCGATTCTACCTTGATGTTCTCAATATCCGTGTTATTGATCTTTTCGAGGTGGACATACACCGAATTTAGATATCGCAACTTGACTATTCCGACGATGTATAGTATATCCAATTGAGAAACTGGTTTGTCGAGGCCTATATGAAAATTGAAAAAGGAACTGTGTTTAAATGAGGGGTTTCTGCACCTTATGCACTCCCCCCCCCCACCCCCCCTCCCCCATTACGCCGTCGGTACGCCGAAGGTCTTCGGTACAACAGGCAATAAAAAGAAGGGAGGGGGGGAGAGAGACAAGGAATGAAGGAAAACATCTGAAAATATCCCAAAAATAGAAAGCCCAGTATGAACTTTCAAAGCTATAAAAAAGCTTAGAAATGCCCATGCGCAGAGAGTATTCACTGTTCCAAATTGTTTAAGGAATCTATTAACATGATTAAGGTGGGATCAAAACCCACGCCATTAATTAGGCGCTCGTCAATTCTCCCGCTATTCGATATTGACTGAGGTCTGCAAATATGGGCCCGAACGTGGATCCGCCGCTTCGGTACATCATGCTTTTCGTCGGAACAATTGCATGTTGTGACCCCTCGAAATAAGTTTTTTAATAAATAAAAAAAAGGATATTAGTTAGTGACGATAGGATCCATTGGAGGTGTTTTATAATATCCAATATGGCCGCCAAATGGAAAAGAGGCAAACATATTTCTACATTAGCATCATGAGTGGTCAAAAGTAAGCATATCCACTGTTGATAGAGTAAGTAATTTATTGGAAGGTAACAGTTACATAATATATGAATTGGAAGTACAGATGTACCATTATATGCATTTGAACGGATCTAAGGGCGTGTTCACACTGTACTTTCTATCCTGGACACGAGTTTATCCGGATTATATCCGGATTGATAAACACGTTATAATACGATCGAAGCGTATAATATCCGGATTGTATTCGGACAGGTTTCAAAATTCTAATCCGGATCATGTGTTACCACAAATTCCTATTCATACTGCATGTAGGCTTATTTTTTTCAGATGTACCCGGGTTTTATCTGGGATGTGGGCATAACTTGCTGCAATGTGAACACACCCTTAGAGTCTGCCTAAGACCACATTTAAGTATCCTGAAGATCCCCGTAGAGGGCATCATTATATCCAGCCAATTCAGCACATTTTCAGCAATATTTTCAGCAAATATCCAGCAAATCAATCACACCGTCTACACGACGTGTAAAGGTCCAAAGACTTTAATAGAAATATTTACATTGGAGGAACATTACCTTGCTGTTTCCATTCTTTACTGATATTGGTCACAGAAACTTTCAAGTTTTCACACCGCTCCATAGCATCAAGCAACACTCTCCTGATAGCTTCCTTTCCATTTCTATTATACCAAAGAGTCAGGATTTCCTTTGCCTGTTTTTTCTGTTCTTCAAGTATTCCATCTCGAGGTATGATATTGTTGATGTCCCTGTCGGTCAGTCCCAGATGTGGGTACACATATTTGAGTTGAGCGAGTTGAAATAGCTTCACGATGTTAAGTATGTCAATATCCGACAGTTGTTGATCTAATTAAAGAGTAAAACAACAAAATTACATGAAAACAGAAAGTCATTAAATGCAATACATCTGGACACTCTCAACCAACAATATGCTCAATGTCATGCGGTGCCATGTCAATAAGCAAAATAAAAACATCCATTCAAGCCGGGAGTTTTTAAATGACTTATCATGCTTATATAAAAAACCATTCAGGAGGCGGTATTGGGAAAATGTTGAAAATTCACCTTCCTGAAATGTTTGGGGAAAAGATCCCGCTCGACCGACCGACCGAGTCTACCAGAGCGGTATGTTTTTGTCAAATTTACGGCTTTGGGTATTCAAAAGGGCCAACAATATTAGTATTGCATTTGCATACAATGTACAATGGGACGTAATCGCCATTGTAGCACAGACACGAACAGTTCTTAATAAACTTAATCTTGTAATAGGGTCATTCCGTGTCAAATCAACCACAATTCTGAAAATTGGTACGGGTCATCTCTCAGATTTGGCTGAAATTCATTTCTAATATACATCTATAGGTATAATGAACACATGCAAAATATAAAATTCCAATTCCAAGTCGTTTCGGAATTGGCCCTTCAAAGTTAGGAGGGTACCTCACCTTCAAGTGGCGCGATTCGCGTCATTAAATATTTTGCGTTTTTAAATGCCTATAAGAGCACCTTTGGAAAACAAGTGTATCTTATCCCCTTTCTCTCTCCAGGCAGGTCAAAACACCAATTTAGTTCGCCGAATAAATTAATTTCCATTTTAAGATCCCTACAATCATGGTTTAAACCATGATTGTAGGGGTCTTAAAATGGAAACAAATATGCAATATGAAGCTTTTTTGTGACTATCAAAATAGTCACAAAAAAGCTTCATATTGCATAATATTTGTATTGCACAGTCACATGTTGTTACCCAAAAGCAATGATAGAGCCCCGACTCATTTAATCAATAGTTGGCAAGCGTCTAAAGTAGGCTCCACACAGAAAATATTGAAAAAACACCGACATTCTTCGTGACATTTGACCTTGGTAACATTTAATCTCCAACTTTATAGATGAGGTAACATTTGTTGACATTTAGGACGCCCTCTGTTGGTTTGAGACAAAACACACCGGGCAAGAGTTCCTATAGTTTACATAAGGCCAGATCAGGTTTTCTAACTAGATTGTGGTGTCACAGCAAATTGTTATCAAAACTGTCTTTAAACTTGCTTAGGAATGCTATAAGCTATCGCATTTCACACAAAAAACTAAAACTAAATGAGTTTTACAATTCATTAGAAAGAAATTTCATGTTGTCTTCATTAACTTTACTGTATATTCTGCCTGGCGGGAATCAACAGAGGGTGTCCCATTTGTAAATACATGACATCATAGGTCACCTCATCTATACTCACACCCATAAACCTTTCATATGAATCAAAAAGTGTTTTGGAGACTTTGCTCCTTCATGGTCAGGCAACTCTTTTAAATTTGGGGTATTTTACCCATTTTCTGTATGTCATGACTGCTGAATTCAGCAACCTGTTTAGGTGTTATTGGGGCTGACAGAAGGAGAGCGAGTTGCTGCCAGAAAGCTTTCCCCGTGGGTAAGCTTATTTTCTGTTGTGAGTAAGAGGTAACAATAATCTTCAAAATATACTAGGAATCCATAATAGGATCAATAAAATATATTATGATTGTCGTTTCCCTTAAATCGGATCGTGTGACTACTGACTTACATGTCACACAACCCCGGGTTTGCCCAGTTTTCAATAAACTCATAGGATATTATGCCTTTGTTATTATCACAAAGAAAAAGGATAACAAATCATCTCGAGGGGAGATGTAGCAACTTCAAGTTACTTTTACTCTTTTACGATAGTAATAGCTTTCATCAACCAGCTCAAAACTTCCTAAAATTGGTCTTCATGGGCAGGAACTTCCGTATGTTTTTAATATGGAGGCGGCAATTGCCTTCATTGATATGTTTAAAGCAATATTATGGGACCTTTTCCAACTTGTCACACTCTATTTAATCCATTAAATTGAAGTTCATATTTCTATTAAAATAATGGACCAATTCGGAATAATATTGTGTACACGCTTAGAAATGGATATACATTATTTCTGGGTACAAAATAAATGTGTGGTTTTAAACCCAATATTGTACTAAACATCGATTTCGTAAAATAACTGTTTACACATGCAATAGTTTACTATTGAATTCCGAGTTTTACACTCTGGAAGTGTAAAACATGATTTGACACCATGAAAGTGTAAGATTCATCGTAGTCTCATGTCCAGACCAGGGGTCGCATTCTGACGCTTCTGCGCGTCCTGGACCTCTCACTTTCTTGTTTGACGCGTCAGGTTTCAAATTGGAAAAACTTGCGGGTCTTAAATTTGACGATATATGGAAATGGAAACCTTAAGAAATTCTGTAAATTATATATCCATCCTTTGCTCACAATATGAATTCATTAAAACTGTCCGTAAAAAAGTAAAATGTTCAAATACCCAAATTTCAGGACCCATCAATTTCTAGGGGGACCCCTTAAATTTGTTTTTTGAAGTCCTACGGGGGTCCTGAAAATGTTCATGGGACCTCTCACATTTTTGATCCAGTGCTTTGGCCAAGTGCCCACAACGATATTGTGTCAAAGTTTTAAACTTTGTTGGGCAAAACACTTCCGCATCATCAACTACTTCGTTAGCTCAGTGGATACGGCGTCATTCTTAGTATACAGAGGTTGTGGGTTCGAACCCCCTATCCGGTCAAGTTCAGGTAAGTTCTTAAATTCCATGGAAAATAAAATTGCGAAAGAAGATTAGAATGCAAATATGACACCCAAAATGGCTTAAAATATATACCTGCATTTTTTTTAAATTAATTTATGTGTACCAAAATGTACCAAAAGTGTTGGGTAAAACATCTACACAACCCCGGTTGTGTAAAGTGTTACACATAGTTGGGTAAAAATACCCAACGATATTGTGTAAAATGTTAAACTTTGTTGGGTAAAATTGACATATTTGATAAGTAAAATGTTCACTATGTGTTGTGTAAGACTCTACACAACCACTGTTGTGTACATTTTTACCCAACAAACAACCATGTTCCCTTTTTACCATCGTGAAGTGTAGTATTTTACCCAACATTGCGTAATTTTTTCTAAGAGTGTACACACATAAACTTTGGTGAGTCACTTGACCCATTTGGGTGCGTTTTTCATGAGTCGGGTGTAATGGGACTCACTTGTGAAAGTAGTGAGTCAGAATAATGAGTCAAATTACTCAAATCATTTCAAATAATGAGTCAAATTAGTCAAATAGGTTCCGACTCATTCTCAACAGATGTGAATTGACTCACAAGATGTCAAAAATGAGTCAAGTTCGACTTTTGACCCATTCATCGAAAAAATGAGTCATGTGGTAATAGCACTGACTCATCCTCAATAGTTTCTAATTGACTCACTTCACATCGAAATGAGTCAAGATCGACTTTTTACAACAGAAAGTCGATCTTGACTCACTCGCAACAGTTTTAATTGACTCACATGACATCGAAATGAGTCAAGATCGACTTTTTACAGACAAAATGCGTCCAGTTCGAATTTGAAAGCGAATCAGTATTCTTCAAATTCAGTGCAGACAATCACCGAGTACCGTGTGATGTAGCACAGTATTGTGAGATTACGTAGAACAAAGTTTTAATAACAGCCACTGTGCAACCTTCTCGGTTCGGTAGTCGGCAGTCGGCAGCAGTGACTATTGTGGTACAGTTTTAAGCTTTACATGACAATTTTTCTGTAGCGTTAGGGAATTGATAGGCCTATTTTAGAACATTGTTTACAAATTTGTAAAGCTTTAAGCTTACTCCAATTGTATATAATTGACTCTTGTGGATGTTGTGTTTTGCTTGAACTACCCGCACATGTACATGTGTAGTAAAACAGAACATCCACAAAAGTCAATTATGAGGCAAATTTGTAAACAATGTTCTAAAATAGGTCTATCATTTCCCTAACGCTACAGAAACATTGTAATGTACAGCTTAAACTGTACCACAATATAGTCACTGCTGCCGACTGTCGACTACCGAACCGAAAAAGGTTGCACCCCCGGGTTGCACAAATGTTTAAATGAGTCAATTGACTCACTACAAATGAGTCAATTGTCTCGACTCATTAAATATAAAATGAGTCAATTGACTCAGTAAAACTTAACGAAACGTGTCAATACACGGACAAACTGAAAACTCACCTGGATGCATCACAGTGACTCATCAAAGTTTATGTGTGTAGTAGAAAATTATTTTTAAAATACCTGCTACATCTACATCTTTTTGTTCTTCTCTTCGTATTTTTCTCTCCATTTCTGCCTCTGAAGTGTAAACATATATCGACTGATTAGAGAACTAAATGTATAGCTTCCTGTAAATCATAACATTGACATATTGATATCGCCCAACCTTACTATCAGAGGGGATTATACAATGATATTTTACGAATGCGCTTAAACAAACACACACCCACACACAGCAAGATGACTATTTATTTGGTTATTTATTCATTTATTTTTCTTCTTTCCCCTTGTCCCCCCCCCCCCCCCCCCCCACCCCACCCCTGACACCTCACTTACTAGCGCGAGCGATAATCAATTAATTATTATTCAAAAATTAAACCGATAAGGAAGATCAATTTCATTCATTCATTCATTCATAAAAGGTTTATTAAAAAGGCCATAGCAGTCATGAACTTAATTGCGGCCAGTATACAATAATACAACAATATCATTATCAACAATATCAACAATATACACAAAACATAAGCAGATAGACAAAAATAAACATTAAACGCACCATACTATATGCACAAAGTAACCACGCCAAATTAAAAATGACAGAAATGCAACCTAAATTAAAAATATTGCACGTGAGTATTAAAAAGCATTTAATTTTAGGGTAAATGACATATTGGAGATAAAATGCACTACTACTACTCAAGACCCTTGCTATTCCATAGATCAGTCATGTATACCATCGGGCTGTTTTTGTAACGAGCTGTATTGCACTTTTGGGTTGACAGTTTGTTAGCACCACACAGATTTCTCTTATGTACACTACCTCGGGTAGGTGGAATCCAACCACTGAATTTCTCGGATTTCGTTAGTGAATTAAAAAAATGCAAGCAAAGTTGCTTCCTTCCAGTAAAAAAAATGATTTAATCCACAAACATCAAGAGCCTCATCATAACTTGTGTACTGCTTACCCATGATGATCTTGCATGCTCTTCTCTGGATTCGTTCCAAAGTGGTACATTCGTCGGATTTAAGACCAGGGTGCCATACAGGGGCGGCATATTCTGCCAAAGGTCTGACAAAGCCAGAGAAGATGGTGACAAGATCATCACGGGGTAAGTTTAAGTGATTGAGTAATCTTAGCATATACAGTTTCCCATTAGCCTTCTTCAACATTTCTGACACTTGGATGTCCCATTTGAGATTAGAACTAATTTGAAAACCATGAATCTTGGCGGAATCAACAACCTGGAGGGGTACATCAGCTATGGTAAGGGGGCGCTCCTCTTGTGAGTTTTTCAAGAAAGATACATTCATAGTGGCACATTATTTTGGATTCAAACGCATATGATTAAGATCAGCCCATTCCTGAAAATTGTCCAAATGTTCTTGCAGCACCGACGTTTGTAACCGGGATCTAGGCTCAATTAGAGTGAAGTCATCGACATATTTCAGAGTGACAAAGGGAGTGTTAATGGCTGCGTCATTAACAATAGCGACAAACCCAGAGGACCGACGCGAGTACCCTGCGTTACACCACTATTTAACTTCTTCCAGTCATTGGTATGTCCGCGATATCGCATGCACTGCTCTCTGCCGTCTAGAAAGCTGGAGATCCAAGTTACAACAGACGAGCGCACTCCTAGGTAAATAAACTTAATCATGAGAATGTTATGATCTACTAGGTCAAACGCCTTACTGAAATCAGTAATTACAAGGGTACTGAGATGACCATTCATCGTGTCCATGAGTTTGATGAGATAGTCAATTTCAAAATGACTGCAGTCATTGCATTCGCTCTTGTGTGGCTCATAATGATAAACTTACCACCACTTTCTGCTGGATTTCTTTGAATGATGATAGTGTTGTGCTCTCCAACAACTACGATGTTCCTATCACCTGTTACTGAAGCACCACCCGTCACACTCCCTTCTCCATCCATAGCTGTAATATTTGTTGAATGTTAGTTTGAAGAGTTAATGTTTGAATTGCATACAATTTTTAATTTTTCAATAAAAAACAATTAAATACCTACAAACAGGGGCGTCAATCCTGTATGGACGAGGAGGACAACAACCGAGCGCTGATATTTTGTCCAAACCAGCGCCCGTTGACGATCGGGAAGCTTGCCCAAAACATCGAATTTCGATTTGACAATACGATTTAATAAAAAGTTAGCTCCCGGTAGACTGAAAGTAGCTCCTGGTTCTCAATAAATCCCATGATCCGGGCGCTACTTTGGAAAAAAGTAGCTCCAGGTACAAAAACTGTTATCTTGAGCCTTGTAAGAGATACGACATCGTTTTGGTAAATAATTTGTTTCCCGTAAGCAACCCACAGTTTAAGCAATCTTTTTTAACGGCATTTAATTTCTTTTATGGTTTCGGGTTGTTATCTCAGTCGAGGATCTGGAGGAAAACCTACGTTAAATGCTGCGAAATGTTTGCCAAAATCTAGATGGCCTTTTTTAAAAGAGGTTAACTTGTCTTTAAGATATTTTTAAAAATGTGTCGCAATTGATTTACCGTCAATACTAATGACTCGTGGTAGATCCCTAGTGCTAGAATCACAACTGCATTTAAATTTCATAATATGGCAGTATTCAGGTCAGCTCTGATAGTATACGGTATTAATTGTATTGTCATTAGTGTATGTATCTAATTTGTGGAAAATAAACTGAACTGAACTGAACTTACTGAACAACCCAGAATCCCAGACTCCTCCTAAAACAAGCTACATGATATGCCTTTCTATTTCAATTGCCACCATACACTTAAAACAATATTGGACCGATAAACGTTGTGTGTATATTATCAATCGATCACTCTTCATTTGATTAAAACAAACAAAACGTAACACTTACAAATTAAGCCCTTTTTCAGGTTCAATTGCACCAACTGAAAAGGGGTTAAATTATTACGTATTTCTAGTCATTTGTTTACGCTTTTTGTGTCACTTTCGTGGTCATTTGATACAAAAATGGGTGACTAAAAACAGGGAATTTAACTTTAGTTGGTATATAGTTGACTATCATAAAAAAAGGTTTTTTTACGATAGCATAAGGATTCACACCACTAAATAAATAATGGAAGAGTCCACGAAAGGCCTGTTGAATTGGTTGGGATGACACTCCTCTAAGTGAAATATATAAAAATGCTTCAAAAGTAGTGTTATTGGCCAAACTTTTGATCGGATGATTATTAAATGAAGATTATCAAACAATATCAGTGCAAATTTTCTTCTTTGAACAATTTTTTATGATTTTTTAGTCATTTTAGAGACTTCAGATAATTGATTAGAATTGCTTAGACCTAGGCTAAGCCTGGGCAATCTACAAACATGCGTATCTTTGACGGCGCATATCTCGAAATTTTTGCCTTGACCATATATTTTTTTGTTGTTTACAGGAAAGCCAAGACCATGATCTTCACACAGAATGCAAAGTTGAAGCAACCAGTTGCTTTATAAGCGAGAAAATGGTGAATAATCATGGTCCATTTTACACAGTAAGCAATGGGGAATTTATTAGTGGTGTGTACCCATAAGGCAGTCTTCATACACATGATGCACGATACAGTATAGACTATAGACGAACTACTTATTTTAGTATTAGCAAACTATACGATACTAACTTAACAATGCTGTGATAGATTAGTAACACATACAGTACATGAACATCTCACCTGTTTCGTAGTATGAATCCTATCGATGTCTAATCATATAGTCTGTATAACATGGCCAGTTGTCCGGGTAAATGACTGAGAACTAAATTATCCGAAGGTCTAGTAAAATGTACGCTTCTTTCTTTGGTTTATTACATATTTCGCAAGGTCATTGTAGAAATTGATCTGGTTGATGCTAGATAGATAGATTAATAATAATACACATACCTGTTTCGTTGTATGAATCCTATCGATGTCTAATCATATAGTATGTATGACATCGCCAGTTTTCCGGGTAAAATCACTGAGAAGTAAATTATCCGCAGGTCTACATGTAGTAAAATGTACGTTTTGTTCTTTTTTATTCATATTTCGCAAGGTCATTAACGGTATCGAAAACAGTGTACGTGTATGCGGCTACTAGTTTGTAGGGACGTACCATTCGATGAAAGGGTTGCTTGTCTGAGTTGGATCCAATCACTTCTTTTTCAAGCATTGTTTTCCTACCTTTCCAAAGGCGTCGATGTCACTGCTTAGTGCGTCCCATTTTATCTATTAATACTTTTGTGTTGCGATGTTTTTTTGTTTATTTTGTTTGTTGGGGTGTTTGTTTATTTGCTTCTTTGTTTGATTGTTTTTGTTTATTTTTCGTTAGCTAAGCCATCACCGCTTTATATAATGGCACGTTCTTTATCGTGCAGTCGTTCAAGCGTGCCAGTGATATTAAATAAAACTCGGGGAAAACCCCGTGCGTGTATTTACAGTTATTACTCATGACTCATGCCCTGACCTTTGCTCCTATTATTGATAGCATTTATAACTGATATCCGTTCAAACTTATGGTGAACTTTGGTGTATTGTATGATGACAGACAGATATTGGTTTCTCCAGTGATTTCACATGGTGGCGGAGATACCAGTATACAGTATACCAAAAAGTAACAAATGGATGTATGTCAAATTGGTATCCGAAAATAAACGTGGGTAAAAAGTCACTTGTTTGATGAGGAACATTTGAATAAATTCTGTCCGAGAAGAGAGCAATAATCCAAATGGATTGTACGTAAACTAGTATAGTATCAAATAGTAAACATAGTTATACCTGTTAAAGGTAGATGTTCTGATTGCTGTCACAATTTTCAACTTGATGTTTTCTATTTTACATGAAATATCATCCTTAAAATTGTCACATTCCAAAGATTGAGTTGCATAACTCCAGTCTCCAATGGTTCTTATTTTAGAAGCAAATGGTCACAATAAATTTGCACATTGAGTAGTATACAAACTGGCTGGCGGTTTACAACCTTTGGCAGTAATTCGCCACATTTTAGCCTATAATTTCTAAATGGAATATTTCTGGCCCCTAAGTGTTTACATACTAACGAGAAAAATATGGGGATTCTTCTTATATAAAAATATCTTGATGTGAAAAATATCATAGCCTCCAAAAAGTAATCGGAACATACATCTTAAATACCAAATTAACCAATGGTCACTTCGAGTATTAATTTGGTATCCCAAAAATGTTAAATAAGTCTAACTAATTGGTATAAAGGTCTCTTGGTGAGAATGAGCATTGGTATAAATCACTGATGTGATAACAGAACTGTAGGCAAAGTGGATTCTATCAGTGGTATTTTATTTATTTATTTATTTATTTATTCGGAAAACGCTTTCAAAACAGCGGCACCCATCAACAGATGGTGGTGCATCCAACGAATATAAAGTAAGATACATCAAAAGATAGGAAAAAACAGTAATACAGCGTGTCCCAAAAAACTGGGTTCAAAAGTGTGCGAGCTTATAACTTAACAAGTAGGAAACATGGATAGTTTATATTTCAGGATATCAAACAAAATATACCTGACCTTAATTGGTTAAACTCTGTGATTAATCCAATATAAACTTTTTGAAATACAAAGATTTGAATAGAGCGTGGTCAAAACCCATTTGTCCCACTTTTCAAGGAACACCCCGATGTGTTGCAATTTTGCTTTGTTGTGACTTTATCAAAGTCTTGCCTTTGCATTCATTCTTCACAAAGACTTAGGCAGTAAACAAAATTATCTTGGTCATATTGCAATAATACAAATTCATTATTTACATAAACATTAAAAAAAAAGTTCTTTGTTATAGTACGAGTTATTGTTAAGTTCTTTCGGAGAATAAACCCCATGCCCCATGCCGCACAGTTTCATGCATCGCACGAATGGTGTATGCCTTAAATCGGGACAAATGGGTTCTGACCACGCTCTATTCAAATCTTTGTGTTTCAAAAAGTTTACATTGGATTGATCTCTCAATTTCCCTAATTTAGGTCGGGTATATTTTGTTTGATATCCTTAAATATAAACTATCCATGTTTCCTACTTATTTCGTTATAAGCTCGCAAACTTTTGAACCCAGTTTTTTGGGGACACGCTGTACAAACAAGAGAGATGGGCTCATAGAGTCCTGACACGTAGAGCGTGATATATTGATTAATGATCATTATTACTTAATATTAACACTGTCCTACATGACCATGCACGTTTTAAGTATGACTTACAAAAGACATCAAAATGTCTATCGATTAATGCATTGCATGAATAGTTATTTAACAACGGGGTGACAGACAAACAATTACTACCTAAATCTTTTTTTTTTTTCTCTTTTTTTTTTTTCATCTGCTATGACAAATCAAATATACAAAAAATATATGTTTACAAATCAGTTAGAATGAAATCAGTTAGTTACTACCTAAAATTAGACATAGTTTTGTATCATCATCACTTAGATTTTAAAAAATGCCATACATAAGAGAGATCTGCTTGACAAAGATTCATTTGTAAATTGTGAAGCTCATTGTCACGGATTGCACGTAATGACTTACATAAAAGCATAAAATGGGGGGTTATTAGGTTGCATGTTTGAGAAGTTGAAATCCATGCCATGATCACATAAAATATGTTTAATAGAATCAAGCCATTTCCATCTTAATTGTATATCATAATCATGAGTAATAAACATTGCGTTAAGTAATAATTTGGGCCATCTGTGGGGCCCATATCGTGCAGACGTAAGTAAAATTGAACTTAAGTCTTTATGGGTAGACTCAAGGGTATCCCAACCTAAATCACCCAAGAGTGACACTGACGATGTATTACATGTATTACGTGAGTAGTAATGGAGGCAACTCATCCCAGAAATCTGACTTTTCTGGGACAGAAATCTGTCCCAAAATCCGAAATTTTGAATCAAAAAATTAAACAATAATAAATAAAAAAATTAAAAAAATTAAAAATTAAAAAATCTATCCTTGGGGGAAAAAAAAAAATTAAAAAAAATTAAAAAAAAAAAAAAAAAAATCGTTTCATCTTCTTTGGTAATGAATGACGTCATTATAGGATCGGACATGTTCGGACAGGTTATTGAGCCACATGGTTTAACTGAATGACGTCACGAGGCCGTGAAATGTGTTTAGACACGCCTACGTTATTAACTAGTTGCTACATGTATTCTAAAGATACCCACGTACGTCACGTCAGCTAAACGTTCTGATTGGTGGGATTACGCGGTGTTGTAAACAAAACTCGAGATATATAGCGTTACACGACCTAAAATATCCTCATATCGTTTCATCATGGCAACTTCGAAGAGCGTGAATCTAACCGATGTTCTTAATTATTCCGACGAGATTGAACGAGTCGTCAAGAAAACTCAAATACAGAATCTGCGTATACTTCTTCGCAGCCTGTATGCCTCTGAAGTGGAAAGGCTATTCCTGGTGAAAGTAAAAGACGCGTGCTACGGTTGTGAAACTGATCATCCCAGTCAACTTCAGCATCCTTGTATAGATCCCGTAGCCTTCTGGGGGCCGGAACACATCGTATTTTTGTACACAGAGGCTGAACGATCCGTGATTAAGTCATACCTGAAGGCGTTGTTCGTGGAAACTGCCAACATACTAAAACTGGACTCAAAGTTGATCGACATCGACGGGACATTGAGAGGTATCCTGGAATGTTGGGAAAAGAAAGATTTCATGCAGCTGGAGAGCGACATCAAGGCTCCTCCTCTAACCTACGGACTAGCCACGGTGGAAGCCACCAAAAAGCTGATCAGTCTGGAGTCACGCTTCACTCGCTCGTCTTTAAAGGATTGATTACGTCGTTGGAAGATGGCGCTACCTACAGTCCTGAAACAAAGGGGATCATAAAAGCTACTCGCTGTATCGCCGCGGACATTAGAGAAACCTCTGTATATAAAAGTTTGAACAAAACATGGTTCGCGAACACCATCAAGGACTTTGGCTCTAAATTTCAGTCAATGGCCGATGCGTCTTTAGGAGATCTCTGCCGGGAGAGCGCTGATCAAACTGACGGCACGCTCAAATGTTTTCGAGCCTTGGTGCTTTTTGTGTACGCTGCGGACATGTACGAGCTTGCCATCGATGATGAGACCAAGAACGCCATTGAGGTTATAGTATGCGATACAGCCCATCTACATCGGGTGAACTGGAAGATTCTGTTAGACATTGAGAGAGACATTATTGAACCAGCACCGCTGTTTGGTTGGACAGCCTGCGCATGGCTCGGAATCAGCTTCTTGTTAGTAGGGATCTTTACAATCCGTACGATGATGTGAAGGAATGAACTTAAATAAAAGATTATAACTGAATAAAAAAATAAAAGAATTTTAAAAAAAAGTCTTTGTCCGTGTCTTTATTATAGAGTGTATGTCAAATGTAACTTTAGTAGCTGTAAAAATGCCGACGGCTGTGGATCCAAATCTAAGACGTATATATTACGATCCTAGTCACGCAGCCGGGTATAGCGATGTCAATACTTTGTACAAAGCGGTAAAACATCTAGGTATAACTAGAAAACAGGTAGAAAGATGGTTGAAAAAACAAGATGTTTATACTTTGCATCGATCAGCACGCCGGAAATTTAAAAGAAATAAAGTCGTAGTGTTCGGTCAAAATAGTCAATGGCAAGCGGACCTAGTCGATGTAGCGTCACTCAGTCGTTGGAATAAGAAGTTTAAATTTTTGTTAACGTGTATTGACGTGTTCTCAAAAGTGGCTTGGGTGGTGCCATTGAAAGACAAGAAGGGGTCGACTTTAGTAGCCGCTTTCAAAAAGATATTTAAATCGGGGCATAACCCTCTAGCTTTACAGACTGATAAGGGGACTGAATTTACAAATAGAGCATTACAGAAATTGCTGAAATCACTTGGAATACGGTACTTTACATCTAATAACGAGACCAAATGTAGCGTGGTAGAAAGGTTCAACAGAACTTTAAAAGGCAAAATGTGGAAACATTTCACCGCGAAACACACTTCAAAGTATATAGACGTTCTACCTGCCATGGTTAAAGCTTATAATCACGCGCAACATCGAAGTATAGGTATGGCTCCCTCCGAGGTAAACATACACAATCAAATGATGGTGAAACGGCGCCTTTACGGAGATTCGAAACCCGCCAAACGTACCTTCAAATTTAAAGTCGGTACAAAAGTGAGAATAAGTAAGAACAAGATGGTATTTGAAAAGGGTTACCGACCTAACTGGACCGAGGAAATTTTCATAATCGCTCAGCGGTTACCAAGGGTACCGTCTGTGTATAGAATTAAAGATCTAAAGGATGAAAGCATCGAGGGCACTTTCTATGAAGAAGAATTGCAAGAAGTCCTCAAATCCGACGATGACCATTTCATAGTTGATAAAGTGCTAAAAAAGAGGAAAAGGGGCGGTAAATCTGAATACTTCGTTACTTGGAAAGGGTACCCTAGCAAATTTGACAGCTGGGTATCGGATATTAAAATAATTTGACGTTATAAGAACGCACGACGCTCAATTTCAGCGTTACATTCTTAAGAAGAACTCGGAGAGATAACAACATGGCTGTGTCGCAATTTTTTGTCACGCTACCAAGCACTAGTTCATCTAAATATTACCCCGATAATAAGATTTCTAGTTACATAACTAGGTTAAATAAGGCTATACGTCTGCACGGGGAATGGGAAGTGTCTTTGGTGGAAATTAATTACCCACGAACCTGGTACAACGTGTCGGGGGAGACGTGCAAAATATCCTATGGGGATCAGCAGATTTCGCAGCAAACGGCTTTATTGACACCCGGTTATTACGAGGATGTCGATCAAATCCTCACTGAAATGAAAAAAGTACTCCCCGAATATGTGACGAGAAGCGTGAACATGTACATCAAATCTCGAAGCAGAAAGTTTGTTTTGAATTGTTCCAACGGGGTCACCCTTCATTTTAACCAAACGCTTGCTCGCATGTTAGGATTTAAGGAGGCTGGTCTATTTACGAAAGACCACGTGAGCTCTTTTCCCGTCGATATACACAATGGTTTGCACACATTTTACGTTTATAGCGACATCGTGACGTCGCAGTATGTTGGAGATGCGCACGCCCCTTTGCTACGAACTGTAGATGTCGACCACTCCATCGTGGGAGGGATGAAATGTCGAACTTACACTACGCCGCATTATGTACCAGTAAAGTTTGGTGAAATAGAATCTTTGAGAATAGATATAAGGCGTGACAGCGGAGATTTGGTACCATTCGAATCCGGGCAGGTGATTTGTAAACTACACTTCAGACTGAGACGTTCTCCTTATCTGGTTTAAATAGAATACATAGAATCATGTATTCTAAAGCAAAGAAATCTCACGATCCTCATTTTTACGACAAATATTACTTGAACCAAGTGGGTGGAAGCGGCGGTATGCCGTATTATAGCGGAAGAACGAGTCCTCAAAGAGGGTACGGTTTGGGTGGCTTACTCGGGGGTCTTTTTAGAGCAGCTATACCCCTATTGAAAAAAGGGGCGTCTGTAGTTGGAAAACAAGCCCTTCAAACGGGCATGGAAATAGCCGAAGATGTTATGGCTGGTAAAAATGTGAAAAAAGCCGCCAAAAGAAGAGTGACTGCCGCTGGTAGACAAATAGGTTCTAAAGCTCTTCGAAAACTGCAGACAGGAAAAGGACAACGCAAAAACAAATCCGGGGTTAAGCAGAAGAATAAGAGGGGTATAAAGAGAGGCTTATCTAGGCAACCCGCCACTCGTAAGGGCAGGAAGCGAGCTAGACGGTCGTACTCGGATATCTTCGGTTAAAGTTAATCACCATGGCTTTTCTACACGACCAATCGTGTCACTGTACCTCATCTCAATTAGACCTGTTTGCGGTACCTCCTACCCAGACATCCATGGTATCGGGGGCTTGGAACGAATATCATCCTATAAGCAATCTGCTAGATGGTAGTCCTATTGAATTTCACGTAGTGGGCAGCCCCGAAGATTATTTGGACCTGTCTCAGACTAAACTGCACATCAAAGCTAAAATTACTAATGCGGACGGTTCCAACCTGGCCAACGACGCCGCCGTCGCCCCAACCAATTTATTCTTACATTCGCTGTTCAGTCAGTGCGAGGTGTCTCTCAATGACAGATTGGTATCGCCAGCCAGTAATAACTATCCCTACCGTGCTTATCTGGAAACGTTGCTCAATTATGGCAGAGAGGCTAAAGAATCCCAGTTAACTTCAGCCTTGTTTTTTAAAGATACGGCTGGAAAAATGGATGTAGTTGACCCAACGGCTGATGACGATGAAGCTAATCTAGGTTTGAAAAAACGCCGGGAATTTACTGTACGCAGCGGTCTGATCGATATGATCGGACCCCTACATTCAGACATTTTTCTGCAAGATAAAATGCTCCTAAATGGAGTAGATTTGAAGGTAAAACTGACGCCCAGCAACGCCGCATTCTGCCTCATATCATCCACGGTTGATGCGAGTTACAAAGTGTCTATCACCCATGCCTCGCTGATGATTCGGCGTGTACGAGTTAATCCTAGCGTGTCCCTAGCTCACGCTAGGGCCTTGGAAATAGGTACGGCCAAGTATCCACTGACAAGAGTGGAGGTGAAAGCATTCTCCATTCCCGCAGGCACCATGTCTATATCGAAAGATAACCTATTCCTAGGGCAACTCCCTCAACGATTAGTCATAGGGTGTGTCGACAGCGATGCGTACAACGGGGTGATGAGTAAAAATTGTTACAACTTCAAAAGTATGAACGTGAATTTCATGAGCGTGACCATTGATGGGAAGCAGGTGCCAGAAACCAAGCCTTTAACCCCTAAATTTACAGCAACTGGAGGTCAAACATACATAGAGGCTTATCAGACCCTATACTCTGGACTAAATAAGATGTATCGTGACACGGGAAGTAACATCAGTCGTTCGGAATACGCTCAAGGATATACGTTGTACTGTTTCGACCTGTCTCCAGATCTGAATAGCGGTGATCATTTGAATTTGATACAGAAAGGCAACTTACGTCTCGAGCTACGATTCGCTAACGCTCTGACTCGAACCATTATGGTCATTGCGTACGCTGAATTCCAGAACATTTTGGAAATTGACAAATCTAGAAACATCATTTTTGACTACAGCGTGTGATTTAGAAAGACAAAGGAGGATACTTCGCGATGAATTCGCTTCAACTCGATGCTGCTATGGGAGCTGACAGACTCGGAAATAGACTCTTTTTAGGCGTCTATGCCGCCGATGAACTTTTGAATCTTAATATTAAAACATTTCCCTCCGGACTTATAGCAAACACTGACATTAGTTCCCAGCCAGGGACCCATTGGGTCGCCTTTTTCTTTGATACAAATAGCACGGGGGAATTCTTTTGTTCTTACGGGAAACACCCTAAGAGTTACGGATTTGAAAAATGGTTCGAGCGCAACGCAAAATCCCGGTCTTATAACAAAATTAGACTACAAGGCGAGTTGTCGAGCGTATGTGGACAATATTGTTTATTTTGGCTATTGCATCGTTTCCGAAACATACCGATAACCGATGTGTTCGGTAAAGACCACGCCCACAATGACACCTTGGTTAATAGTTTTATAAGCGAAAGATTTGATATCGCTACCTCTGTCGTAGATACTAAGTTTTTCGTGAAACAAATATCGCGAGCCATAAGCGGGAGATATTAATACATTTTCCTTCATTATACTAAATTGTGTTTTAAAATTCAAATTCAAAGCAAACAAAAAATGTAGTGGTAGCAGCAGTAGTAGTAATAGTATTTATCCGAGACTAAGAAATAAAACGATGTTGTAGAACTAGCAAAAAAATAGTTTTTGTCTGACCGACGATATTTTATTTATCATTTCTCATACATTACAATATATCATGAACGTGTACAATGGTGAAATAAAGTGAACGTGTTATAAATATAAACTGTTTGTGTCTATTATTTATTTTCTACTTGATCAACTATTCTAAATACATCGAGATTCTTTTTTTCTTTTTTTTCTTCTTACTAATAAGCTAATGTTTTTGTTAAATACATCGAGATACTTTTTCTTTCTTACTTAATCTACTTAATTTACTTAATTTACTTAATTTACTTTTACAATAAAATGAAAGACGCTTGTACGCGTTATATCTAAACAAAGGTTTCTATTTAGGATAACTTTCCCAATTTAAACGACCGATACGGGTAGCGGGAGTGTTCCTGCTTGGGGTGGCTTTTTTCCCTTTTTTAGATCTTTTAGAAGGTACGGGGGTAGGTTCAACATTTGTCGATGCCCTGGGGGGTGTCAACTCATGGTGTTTTAGCTGTTGTAGTTTAACCCTTCTATGCGAATTTGTCACTAAACGTTCGGGAAGATTGATTTGAATCAGCCCCCTTATAAAATCATCAAAGCCTGTGGGAGGCCCTAACCCCCTCCGGTCTTGTAGAGCGTCGTAAATTAAATCGGAAATGTGACTACCCTTTATAAGTTTACCCTCGTGGAGTAATTCCCCCTGTTTATTCCAATCCAAAACACCGTCACTATCTACAATAGCGTTTAAAATAGTTTCCCCTTTCCCTTTTAAATTAACTGGAAAGTGGGATAAGAACTTTAGTCGGGTCGAAGCATCCAACTCTCGGATTCCGGGCGTCACTACGGCTCCTTCTACATTATCCCCCGAATGCTGCTGGTGAATTTCCGGGGTAAGAGGTTGTTCTTGGGTTACTTTGACTGCTATAGGCTGTTTCGCCGTTTGTTTGTAGTAGGCCAGGTATCTCTGCAGTAGCTGATTATAGAGTTGAACCTTTTCATAGGAGGAAATGTCGGATCGTTCTAGAATAGTTTTCATATCACGGTCCAATTTTCCTACGGTCACCGTCTCCGTTGAGGCTGGGCGGTCTTTCACGGCATTTAACACATCGGGAGAAACCAATATCATTTTCTGAGCGTGCTCCATTACTATTTCAGGAACAGTCCGGCCAATGTACTAATTATAGGCCCCAGTAGAGCTGGTAAGAAACCTCCTTTTTGCGTTAAAATGAGTTTTTTGCGTTTGATAGAAATCTTACGGTCAGCTAAGAGTCTCAAGTTCTTCTTATGACGAGCGAGTTGACGCTTCTGACCACTCGTCAGTTGAACATTACCTTTTAAAACATTTAGGCTACATTCGCATAACGTTTTTACGAGTTTAGGACTTGCATTCTGTAGGATGGCTTTGCGTTGTTTAGCGCTGCAGTGAGCCAGAACTTTAAGAAATTCAGAGTGCTTCCTTACAGCGAGAGACATCTTAGCTAAATGATGGCTTTTACAATGTTAATGGCCTTTTTATCTTTTCTTGGGTACATAGACGGTGACGGGATACTCATCGGGAAATATATTTGTCCTTAAGCGTATATCGTCGGAAGAACTAGGTTTCAAGTCGATCAGTAAATAACCGTACGGTTTCTTAGTTGAATTTTCATAAGCCTCCCGTATAAACTTAACATTTCCAGGATACATTTGTTTACCCAAGTTTACAATTTGAGATTTATCCCTGACATTTTTAAACAGGACGATGTAATGCGCGTTCAGACTTATGGTACGACTCTCTTTACCTTGATAAAATAAGTTTTGCATGATGAAAATTATACTTAAATTTCGATGATGCGACGTTTTTGTGAATAAATTACCAACGTTCTTATTTCCTGAACATTCTTGCATTAAATCATCGATAATGCATAAATTTTGAGTTTGGGCGTCAAACATTTCCCCGATGTCATCGGGCACCCCTTTGATAAATTCTATTTGAGGAAAAGCTTGTAAAATGTCTGTATATGCGGGTTGGTATTCCCCATAAAACCACACAATACGGTCTGGAAACCCATTTATCATCCCCGTACCATTTTCTAAAAGTTTTTTTGTCCACTGAGTTTTACCGCACGAGGTTGGACCGCAACAGAGTAGAGTGAATGGAGCCTGAAAGCGAACGTCCATAATGCTAGAGAGTCGAACCTTGAGTGAATATATTCATTAAAAAAACTGACCTTTTATTATAGTAATATAATAATAATAATAATGCTAATGGTAATAATAATGTTAATGGTAATATAATAAAAAATCATAACGTTTATACTAAGATATAGTTATTTTTTTTCTTGTAATTTAATGCTCGTGTATACACGTCTTAAAAATAACAGTAATTAAAGATATCGATAGAGGTAAAATGATGAATTCAAGAGAGAGCGAGAATAGACTCATCCAGAATGGATATATAACTTTTTAGAGTTGTCCACTCTTGTACATTCATACCTATACCAACGATAGTTGGAGTTATGCCCGTCTTGTTATTACCGGTGAATTTTCTAATGTCTATAATTATTTTTTCTTTGTATCGACATACACTGGTATAAAGGTTAGAACCGATGTGTAAGACCATATCTTCTGGACATGCTCCGGATATAGATTCAAAGCCCCATTTCACCGATCGCTCGTAACGGGGTGTGCTAAGGGTTTGTGCGGTAGAGTTATTAATTAGGAAGTCGTTAATGCTTTCGAACCTTTCCGCCGATTCTTTGAACAAGAATACGTTATAACCTACAAAGAGAGATACTATCGAAAGCACCGTTAAAACGGTGCTTATTAAACCCTTATTTTGCCTGATATTTTCCATAGATATGGTAAGTCTGAAACGCTGTTCTTGAGACATGTTACCTCTACAAAATCAAATGACAAACTGACATTTACTAAAGCGGGATGACATTAATATACTACAATGTTTTAAACCTGTAAAACAAAACAAAAAAACACAACATATCATATAATACATGGTTAAGACAGATCAATATCCATACAGTACCGATAATTTGTGCGTGTGGTGGTGGAGAGAGAAGTTTGAATATACTAAAACTGATTCACCCCATATACCCGTATGGTAGAGTGTCGTATCCATTAGGTTGTCTCGCTCGTTTAGTGTACACAGCGCGATAATCTTTGTGAGTATCGCGATTGACGATTTCTTTTTTCTTGGTGTCCCTAGTGATTTGTTTGGTTAAAGGTACCCTTACGGATTTCAAACTTGTACCGGGCCTTACTATTTCACTAAGGGTTTCAAAGTTGACAATTTTTACCGCATCGTGATTGAGGGTAATCCCCCTGACCTTACAAACGGTCTTGTTCTTATTAGTCATAAAGGCGTAGGATTTTGGCCCTCCGCTACAGAAAGTGGTAATAAAATCCCCTCCCAATTCGTCTGTCAGGTCCCCTAAATTGTTACCGAGTGGCACGGAATATTCCCCTGGTCTGTCTACGTAAATAACGCTATCTGTGTCGAAATACAATACCCTTTCTTGGAGTTTGGAGATAACGCCATATAGCTCTAAACGGGCCCACGCGGTGGTGAAAAGAGCGATTACAACGTTTGTGGTCAAATTGGTCTGTTTGAAAATATCTAAGTACTTGTAATGAGCTTCGCACAAATATTCTGTGTGAAATACCAAGTCACTAACTTCTACCTTTTTACTGCCTAATAAACTCAGCACATCTGCGGGGTTATCTATGAATTCCGTTTGAACAAAGTCGTCTGATTGCCCAAATTTGCCCCACAACCGGTTAATAAAACCCTTACTGACGGCCCTCAAACCCGGATTGTGGCGGATTTTGTCTCTATCGAGCCGTATACCTTCGGCTCGATAGTACTCCTCTATATACCTATCTCGGTCAGCTTTGCTATCACAACCCGCGGGCCACCCCGAACTTTCTTGTTTGACTTTTAAGAATGTGTCTATAAACTCGGCAAATAGCCCCCCTTTTTTAGTTTTTGGATCGTATACCGTGGAATCTTTAAAGTGCCAAACTTCCTCGAATTCTACAATACGATAACCTAACTTTACCGCTTCTTTTAACTCCTCCGACATCCACACCCCCCGAAATGCCCTCTGATTTTCGTTATGTGTACACAGGGTTTGTTGTTCATTTTCAGCGCACGTTCTACAAAGGGCGAAAGTTAATTTACCGCCGTTTGGTTTCGTGGGTAAAAGGGGGATATACAGGTGGGGCGGGGCGAGAACCCTACATTGTACCACGCCAAAATAGTCGTCTAAATGCTTGAAACCCTCTCTTATAACTGTGGGGTGACCTTTAGGGTAGCGTTTGTACTTATTTATAAAGGGGTATAATGAAGTGAAATCTATATCGAGTATCTTCTCGTCCTCTACTACGGTATAAAATAGTTTTAGAGCGTTACACCTACCCCCAAAGAACCCGGCCCTAGGTGAGAGTATAGGGGCTATGTTACAATCGTCTGCTATGGTTTTTACACCCCTGGTCTTATCTTTCATCGCTGCCCTAAAGCGGCATTCCCACTCCACTATCAATTTTGGTTTTTGACTCGATTGTTTAATAATTTCTAACCTATCCAGGGTATCTTGGTGTAACTGCCCCACACTTTTTTCCGAAAATGGGCTCTTCATATTTAGATCGTAGCAGTCTAAACAACCGTGGTATATGCAGCCATTAAACTCAAACACGGTATTTGTTTCCTTACAGTAGCCATCCACCCTATAACCACCTATCTTAACTTCCCTATCGATGGTACACCCTAGTTCAACCCCTTTATAGTGAAGCCATTGGCGACCTATCAGTGACTGTTGTTTAGGAGGTTGAAACCCGTTCGAGGGGATTAAGGGTATAGTATCGGGTTTCAAAAATAAAGACCTAAAAACGAGGTTGCAAGCTCCCGCTAATGTGACGCTATGTTTAAGGGGGTCAATCCCGTCGTAGTATTTGGAGCTTGTGAGGGACATGAACAGTTCCCTAAATTTTGTACATCCCTGTTCTAATATGTCTACGTCTAACTTACAGTAATCTAAAATGTCCCTCTTAAAATCAAAAACCGTTCCTTTTTCAGTTTCCTCTTGATGCCATTGCATAAATTTTTGCCGCTGTTCGGGCATCATACGATCTGCTCCGTAAAATCGGGGTTCGGGTAATGGTCCTACGTACGACTCATTTTCTGGAGTGTTGAAGTAATGAGGGAAATACCCCTTAGGTGCTGCTAGGCCAAATGTAGATGGGAATTTAGAAAGAGGCATCAAGAGGAAACTCAAAGAATCGATAAATCTCATGTTACAAGATTTTCTAGACATGTGTAACAATTTGCCCCCTCTACGAATCACGGCGTCAGGTTTTACCCCCATTTGAATCATATAATTCATTATAAAATATAGGTCGTACCCCTGGGCATTGTGAGCCAAAACCGTGGTACTGTAAAGTAGCTTCTTTTTACCCCGACGACCTTGTTTATGTTGATTAAGTTTTTTTTCAAACAACCATTGGCAAAAACCCCTAACAGTGTCAGCCCCCTTGAAAGTGATTTCCCTCGACTCTGGACCCCCTTCACAAATTTTGCAACCCTTTAATTTAGACACCCTTTCCTCGTCATTTAACGGTATATCCATACAATTTGTGCACGACCACCTTGCCACGACTAAATTAGGTATATGCTTCCCCGTATTTTGCGTACATTCGAAGTCGTAGAAGATGTATTTGTGAGGAAGAACTTCCCCAGTGCTGTCTGGAGGGTCGCGAGTTTGCATGTAACATTCATGATCTTTGGGAACGACTTTTGAGCAAAGAGAACAATAAAAATCCCCGCATTCATGATTTGATCTCCCCTCTGGTAATCTGTTTGAATTCACATACCCGCTACATACAGTCATCACAATAAGTAACTGACCAGGTAATAAATGCGCTGATAACTCTTAAAGTATAACTCCTACATAAACATATTAAATTATAAACATGTTGAGAGATTTCTCTTCTTAAATTTGAGATATTACACGCTAAGAATGGCTGATTATTAAGTAAGTTACAATCCCAAATGTACTGGCAAGTCTGATTTTCATTTTCACATTTTCATTTTCAACACGGGGACTCAGACCGGCAAATTATTGATTACTGGTAGTGGTAGTGCCAATTCAGCCGTCGATGGCCTGGTTGTTTGATAGTCGGCCGGTGGCATTGTTACGGTTGATCAATACGGCACACACGCTTTACCTGTCGTACTCTCCCCGTGTTGAAAAGAAAATGTTAAAATGAAAATCAGACTTGCCCTAACGTTTGGGATCGTAACTTCCTCATTAATCAACCGTTCTTAGCGTGTAATATCTCACATTCAAGGAGAGAAATTTCTCAACAACTTAATAATTAAATATGTTTATGTAGGAGTTATACTTTTAGAGTTATCAGCATGTTTATTACCTGGTCAGTTACTTATTGTGATGACTGTAGTTTACATATATAGAAAGTATTGCAAATTGTGCCTAAATGTAATTTGAAACAATCCCTGGTTTTAAAATCCCTGCAACAGTCCTTACATTTAATCCATTTTTTCCTATCCTTTAGGTCAACCACTTTTGCAGTGCATTGACTAGTCTTGCATTGCTGACATAAACCATCGCAATTATGGCCATCCTGCTGGTTACTAGCTGCCAGACAATCTTGACAAAAATAGGAGCGTTTCAGAAAGGCCGTCATGCTTTGTATCACGCAGTAATGGTCGCTGTAGTGATACAAATTGATCGTTATATCATGTTTAGGTCCCTTGTACACGAAGGAGTTTGCGTAGCGCATACTATATACGATAAGCCTTACTCCCATCTTGCTTAAAACCATTTGAAACTTGCTCATATCGTCAGACGACACCTCCCCAATTTTAACCTTTGCGTCCCTGTAAAGTTTCTTAGCTAATTTATCCAGAATTTTATTCTCATTTTGGATAGATTTCCATTTGGGGTGATAATGGGGGCTATGTTCATTGTAGAGGGCTTTTAGTATTGCTTTGGCGAAGCACATCTTGTCATGGTTCAATACCCTAATAATACCCTTTTTAAACTCCGCAAATTCAAAATTATCGAAAGGATCGATCTGTCCGGCGAAGGCCCCACCGGACGGGTTATGTACATGCTTCAGTATAATCGTAACCCCAGAATGTAAATAAAACTGCTTGTTACTTTGGAGAACTTTTTCGATTAGTTCCAAGATAGCCTGTACGTCTAAGTCTTGAACCAGTATCCACGGTATGGCTATAGGATCCTTAAGTTCCGGAGAAATTATAACTAATCTGGTATAATCTTTTGGCGCCATATCTTTAGTCATACGCCCCAAAAAACTTTCTAACATATCCCCAATTGCCTGAAGTAACACCCCTACCCCACCCCTAACTTCTCTATTCATATTCAATTCGTACACCCGTTCGCTAGCATTGAATCGTTTATTGTGAGTTTCAGCGAGGAGTTTATATTCAAAATCCCCATTAGGCCTATCATTTTCAGTATCCGTAATTACAGAGTCACCATCGCTGTCATCAATAACTGGAACCCTAGGCCTACTTCCGTTCTCTACAACGTCGCTTTCGGAGGAGCTGTCGACAATGACTCTACGTTTTGTGTGACCACGCTTACCATTTTTAGACCCCTTACGTTTTGAACCCCTAGGCCTATTTCCGATCTCTACAACGTCGCTTTCGGAGGAGCTGACGACAATGACTCTACGTTTTGTGTTGCCCCCCTTACCCTTTTTAGACCCCTTACGTTTTGGACCCCTAGGCCTACTTCCAATCTCCCCCGTATCGCTTTCAGAGTCGCTGTCGACAATGATTCTACGTTTTATGGCTCCCCCCTTACCCTTTTTAGACCCCTTACGTTTTGGATCCCTCGACTTCCTTTTAATCCCACCCGTATCGTTTTCAGAGTCGCTATCGACAATGATTCTACGTTTTGTAAAAAACCCGTTGTCCTTGTTAGATCGTGCCTTTTTAGTGTTTTGAAAACGTTCTTGAATTTTAGACGCTGAATCCTTAGAAGTACCTGGAACATCAAATACTTGACCCCCTTTTTGAACCTCTTTATCAACAATAGCATCTCCAAAGTCAGCGGGGTTTTCCCAATCTGGGAACACTATTACACGTCTATCGGTACTGTATGGAATATTTTCATGATCTGTCTTACCGTAACTACGAGGAGTATCCCTGTTATCTTCATTTTTCTCTTCTTCTTTATCTTCATCTTTTTCTTTGGCTTCTTCTCTTCCTTGATGAACGCGTTGAACGTTTAAATCACCTGAAATTGAATGAGTTGACGATCTAATTAGTACAAATATTAAAATATTAATAAAATGATTTTAAAAAAATAAGAAAGAATGAACCTTTGAGGGCCTATCCAAAACAACTCTTAATATAGGCACAATAATAAATACCCCCCAATGGGTCACTGCAATGCATCCTGATACAAAATAAAATTATATTTAAAGTAATAACAAGATAAAATAAAGCAACACTTACTGACCTGTCGCTACTTTCATGGTAGACTGTCGTTTTTGGTAGGCTCTCGAGAGCTTGGTTAATTCTTTCTTGGTCCTACGATGATCTACCGGCGCTGGTGGAGGGTGACCGTTGGGGGCTGCGGGTGGTGTAGAGGGTTCAATCGGTAGTGTGACGACTGTCTCCATATTGCAGCCATTTTGCTCACTCGCAGCGGCTGAGGCGGATGGTGCCGAAGGCGATGCTGGTGTCCTCTTTGTAGATGGTCCCCCTCCCGATTCGGAACCACCTACGATGCCTTCACTCATGCTTTTTACAACTCTCGACGCGTAATCGCCGCACACTCGCTTATCCAGTTGAGGGAAGATGTTTCGGATCCTCTGGGTTAAATGGTACGTCCACTGCCCCTCGAAGAAACGATAACTATATCGAAAGATTGAGAAAAAAACAACGGCTACATTAATGCCATATCTTAACTACCCCAAAATCCAAACGTATCAAGTGTTTTACCGACATATAAGCTTAGTTATTAATATAAGCTTAGTTATTAAAAATGTTAAAACAAAATAATATGAACAAATAATTAATTGATATCCAACGATGCAAAACTGCTTCAAACTTCAAACATAGCTCTATAATGAAGTAATGTATTTAGGATAGTAAATTTGCTCGAAAACAATGTAGGATCTAATAACTAAACATAAACAACCCCCCATAATGAACATACAGCGTGGGTTAAGGCCGGTCTGTACTTTTAAATTATTGGCATAAGGAACAAATGTACATACAATTGGACCACGTGTAGCTATTCAATATTTAAATACAAAGTCTAAAAGTATAATAAAACAACTAAACATAAATGCTTATTAGAGCACAGTGTCATTATGCAGCTGATCCACAATGTTCAAACATTATCCGACTATCGTACCGTTAGCTGGTGCAGGATCATTAAGTTATTTTAGCTAACTCTTAACATTTTAAACATCATTCATATAATATTAAGCAACACGTATTGTATCTAAGACAATCAGTGTCATTTATTCATTTTACCTACGCATTGTTATCAAAGTGGTTCATTAACAGTTGAATGTTTGCCCCTGCTATTTAATATAGTTACATGTACCTCTAACATTCATTATAATATACGCTCGTGATATTTAAACCTAAAAATATTAAAGAAAATGTACACAAAAACAACAACAACAACATATTTGTAATGTATTTAAACTTACCTAGGGTTTTTTACCATCCGCCGCTTTACTTGTTCTTCGGCTTCCTCAAGGAGATTGAAACAAACATCGGTTATAATTTCTTCAGGCACAGATGCCGGTAGTGTGTACTCCCACCTCCTAGTCCTGGGGTAGGTTGTGATGATATGTTCATCACGAACATTACCAGTCAAATTCACGATTTGGATGGTGCTATGTGCCATTGTAATACAGCAACTTGTAGTATTACACTTGTAGTATTAAACTTGTAGCGCTAGTAGAGAAGAGTTGGTGTTGATAGGCTGATTACCACTGATGAAATTGTAAAGCTTGTTGAGGTGGGTTCTAATTATATAGAGAACCACCCTGTCAATCACAACGCTTAGGCCTAATTGGTGTGAAAGGGCTGGTAAAGTTTTTGCAGTGTCAATCAAAACATGTTCAGTTCACCATTAGAATAATAGTTATGAATGAAATATATTATGTACACAAAAAAAAAATCATCTTTTACTGGGTATCGTAACCGTGCAAAGCCAGATCAACAGCGGTCACCATAAGTTTTAGTTTTCGCCACTGTACCGGAGTCAAAACGACCCCTTTCTTCGTTGGTTTGAGAACTCCGTGAAAATCTTTGTAGAAGTCTCGAATATGAACGCTTTTCTTGCCCCTGAAAGTTGAAACCGTCACGTATCTGTCGTCCTCCAATACAAACCGCTTCTCATCATTCGGTGGTAGGGGTAGGCCTGGTAAAGGGCCTATTGTTGATGTTTTTTTCTGTACATCTTGACGTTTGAATGAATTGACGGTCGGATTTTGGTTTTCTTTATTCGAATCAACATCCTTCAAGAATTCAACTTGGGTCTCGACATTGGATCCAACGAATGGGTCGTCGTTAAAAACATCGCTGGCCGCTTGTAGTTCCAAGGCATCACACAGGTTCATGCCTAAATTGAAGTCTGGCAGCGCTTTGTTATCGAAATATTCTCCCTTATCCCACATGTTAAATCTAAGGTTTAATCTGAACGTTACGTAGAATGTCTGAAGAAATAATGCTATAATAGCTATTTTTATTCGGTTATATAGGCCTACTCGAGAGGGTCGGGCGTGTTGAAACTTGTTCGAATCGTGACGTCATTTATTAAGAAGTAACTAATTGGGGAGCGGAAACAAAGACTAGGATCTAATTACCCATAAAATCGTAAACAACATTACCGAACATATGGTAGAAGTCAATGGAGTTGACCGTGGGTATATAAGATTAAATAAGAATGAAACTGGACATTTACTATAATCTAATCGTTTTATTGTAATTGAATCTTATTTATGTTTCTTTAATTTAATCTTTGTACTTATGATTGACGGTCGATTCAACTCAATGACAGCTCCTTAGATTAAGACCCGTGAAGATAAACCCCTATCTTCCAACGCCTATGCTGCGGGAGTATGAGAACTTCTTTGTTCAAAACCAACTTTTGCTTAACCCGCGAAGATAAAGCTTAATTTCCGACACCTATGCTGCGGGAGCCTGAGAACGTCTTTGTCCAAAACCATCTTTTGCTTAACCCGCGAAGATAAAGCCTTATTTTCCGACACCTACGCTGGTTGGGAGCCTGAGAACGTCTTTATCCAAAACCATCTTTAGCTTAACCCTGCGAAGATAAAGCCCTATCCTCCGACACCTACGCTGGCTGAGTCTGAGAAAAAACGTAGTACGATAACAATACAATATTTTGTTCCCCGAGTTGCTTACCTTAACTCACTTAGATCTATTAACCCGATTAAGCGCTAATGACATCAATTACATCCTGAGAACCATTCTTTCCCAGCCATATACCCTTCCCTATTTCACACGCCTTAACCTAACGACATTCAGACATCGCCTCGATAGAGTAGCTATGTGTGAAGAAACGATTAACGCCCTAATTACAACATCCTTTCATATACCTGGATGGCCTGACTATGACTCTGGCTACTGAAAATGTTTTTGTGGTTTTGGCTCGAGCATAGATTTGTATTTATTATTGTTTAATTTTTTGATTCAAAATTTCGGATTTTGGGACAGATTTCTGTCCCAGAAAAGTCAGATTTCTGGGATGAGTTGCCTCCATTACTACTTACGTGGGCCTTTAAAATTGATCTTGCCATTTGAAATTGAAGAGATTCCAAGTTTTTTGTAGTCAATAAGTATGCATGCATAATTTATAGATGATCTGACAGATTCCTAGTGATATGAATACCTAAGTATTTATAACTAACAGCCTCTTTAAACGTCATCCCCTAATTTCCATAATTTTGTTGTTGTTGATTTGTTGACCAACAACTAGGACATTCGATTTTGTGTGAATAAATTGAAGTTTCGACCTCTTTGAAAATTCAGCGGCAATGTTAAGCATATGGTTCAAATCAGTATCATTCTCAGCAATAAGTACTACATCATCAGCGCAGAAAAGGCAACTAATATTAACATTACAAATATTTATACCAACATTTTGAGAAGCTAACATTTTTGCTAATTCGTTTATGTATGCAGAATAAAGCGGGGACAAAACACAATCTTGCTTCAGTCCTTCATCAATTTCAAAACAGTCAGTAACAATATCCCCAAATCTAACATTACATAACACATTATTATATTAACTATCAATAATATGTAATAAAGTGAAACTTATCCCAACTGAAAGTGGGGGATGAAAAAAAAGCGGGCGGGTAGAATTGGAGAATAACGACGTTTCGACTGGATATACCAGTCTTTATCAATTTTAGTAGAGAGCAAGACAAAAGTATTTGCTATAAGCAAAATACAAGTCAAGCTAAAAGAAAGTCAGAGTGCAAGTCATTTTGACACTAATATCAATAATATTTCAAACTTTACCACGAATACCAATATTCCATGCAACTGATAATAGACCATCTCGCCATATTGTATCGAAAGCTTTACGGAAATCCAAGAAAGGCAGATGGGTAGACTTTTTCTCGGCTAGTATAATGGCTGTAATGCCTTTAAGCGTGAAAACATGATCTTCGCATCTATGGTCTTTTCTGAACCCCCCTTGGATCTCAGATGATACACTGAAAAATAATTTGGTGTCATTTTGACACTAAAACAAGTGTCCAAAAATGGGTCCTCAGTTGGCCACCTAAAGGTACTAGTAGGTCCATGCACTGACACATAGTCCAAAACGAGTCCTGACTCAACAGCCTAACAAAATGCTAGTCTCTGACTATGAAATTGTAATTCATTTCATTAGTTATAGTTGGCGCACTACTAAACAACATGAACAAGGCTTACATTACGCTAATTGTATCATAATTATTATCAAAAATGTCTGGAAATGGAGCAGATCGGTACTTACCAGTCTTACCGGCTCGTAACATGCAGACAAAATGGCGACGAGAAAACGCATGCGTTGATATGTTGATAGACGCCCAATTTGGTGTCAGAATTACACCAATTGGTGTCATGCTGCTTCGACACCTCTAAAAACCGTGAGCTTTCCCGCCAACTATTGACGCCCTTGGAGTTATTTCAATTAATCTGACACCAGTTTTGGTGTAAATCACTAAATGATCACTGAAAGGTGTCCGTCGGACACTTAACGGTGTCACCGTAAATTATGTGCAAACCCATATCATTGACGATTACACCAATTTTGGAGTCAAAATAACACCTTTGTAAGTGTCATTTACAGTTGACTCCAAGAAGGTGTCGCTGTGACACCAATTTATTTTTCAGTGTACATTACTAGTATTATCCTCAATAAAAGTAGTAACGCTATTACAAATTAAGCACTTGAAGATTTTAGAGATACAGGATGTTAAAGTTATACCCCTATAATTATTCAAATCATTCTTAGCGCCTTTCATGGTGATACCAGCCTGTTAATGCCAAAGTAACAAATGGTAACTGTGAGTGTCAAAACTGGTATCCGAAAGTAATCGTGGGTAAATAAGTCCATCTGATTGGTATAAAAGTCTTTTGGTAATCGTGGGAATTTGATATATATAAATGTTCTGATCAGACTAAGAGCAATAGGCAAAATGGATTTTATCAGTGATACATGTATCACATAGTAAGCATGGTTATACCAGCCTGTAAATGCCAATTCATACACTTTTACGGTAGTATCGAATCAATCAGAAAGCAAGAAACTAAAATACGCGGAGTGCATTGAAAGTGTCTAATGCACTCCGCGTGTGCGCCGTTAAATGCATGCACCTGTTTTGATTCGTTGTTCAGGAATCGCAGGTTCGCCGATTTTCACTGCGGGCATAGCGGGTGTTAGCAAACTTGTTGACATGTTTTTATTCGTTTTACATAGATCATAATTTGTGTTTAAATTGTGAATTTTGATTTGTTTAGTGCCGTGTATGAATTAGGTCAATACATGCGTATGTTTTGTCTCTCAAAAATTAGAAAAATCAATGCACTTGCGCAAATGTTGATATGCTCACAATAACACTCCCCCTTCGGGATCGTGCCATTATTCACACATTAACATAGGGCTGTCCCTTTAATAAACTTAATGTAGATTTCCCTCATACAAGGCGTCCCTTATTAAAGTTAACGTAAATTTCCCTCATACAGGCCGTCCCTTAAGCAAATCAACATAGACTACTACATTTCCCCATAGGGCTGTCCCTAAATATACGTAGATTTCCCTCATACGGGGCGTCCCTTACGCAAATCAACATAGACTACTAGATTTCCCCATAGGGCTGTCCCTAAATAAACTTAAGGGGGAATTAGCGGTTGAGAGCACATTTTACTAAAACTAATTTTTCTCCAATATTAAAGGTACCGTTAATGTTAATTGGGTATGTACTTAAACCTTAATAATTGTAGGTTAAAAAATATCGCTACTTGGTCGGTCATGTGACCCGCTGCCATGGAAAAGGCGGCCCATCTTGGATCATCTTTTTTACTACGAGGACACCTTGCGCGCAAGATATCTCAAAAACTATTTATCGTATTGGGACAAAGCAAATGAAAGCTGATTGATAAGGCTATAGCAGGCTATAGCATGAAGTAGGATCTAAGCAATTGAACACTATTAACTAGGGTAAATATTTGATTTTGTGTTCACCAGAAAAAGTTTTATTTTATTTTTTACGGAGATGTAAAAAAAACATGTTCTCATAGGGTTAGAGTTTCCATTCTAGTGCATTTTAAAGCTTATCTTATTAACAGTATTCTGGCCAAATTTGAAAGCCAAAATGGTCGAAATTAATTACAGACATATCGTCAGTTAAAAGTCGGGTCATTATTAAATACGAATAATTAATACTTATTAAAGGTAATTAATCGTCATTTTTGTATCAAATTAACTAAATTTAATTTTAAAATGAAGTTTTCACTTATTTAAGGCATCTTAGAACACTAGAATACATTAATTATTGGAGTAATCAAATAAAATATGACATTTTTGACCAGATATGAGATACTTAAAACAATAGAATATATAAGAATTAAATACATGCGTTAATATACAAAATTTTCGACTTAGCGACGGACTTGGACGCGCAAAATTTATCATAACTTTGCAGAGGAATATCCGATTTTGTTCATTTTTGAAACAAATGAAAGCTAATTCTCTGGTCTGTGATTTAAAGCCAAAAAACCAAAATCAATAATATAAAACCTCTCAACCCCTAATTCCCCCTTAACGTAGATTTCCCTCATACAGGGCGTCCCTCAAGCAAATCAACATACACTACTAGATTTCCCCATAGGGCTGTCCCTAAATAAACTTAACGTAGATTTTCCTCATACAGGGCGTCCCTTAAGCAAATCAACATAGACTACTAGATTTCCCCATAGCGCTGTCCCTAAATAAACTTAACGTAAATTTCCCTCATACAGGGCGTCCCTTAAGCAAATCAACATAGACTACTAGCTTTCCCCATAGGGCTGTCCCAAAATAAACTTAACGTAGATTCCCTCATACAGGCCGTCCCTTAAGCAAATCAACATAGACTACTAGATTTCCCCATAGGGCTGTCCCTAAATATACTTAACGTAGATTTCCCTCATACAGGGCGTCCCTTAAGCAAATCAACATAGACTATTAGATTTCCCCCACAGGGCTGTCCCTAAATAAACTTAACGTAGATTTCCCTCATACAGGGCGTCCATTAAGCAAATCAACATAGACTAATAGATTTCCCTATAGGGCCCTCCCTATATATACTTAACATAGATTTCCCTCATACAGGGCGTCCCTTAAGGAAATCAACATAGACTACTAGATTTCCCTATAGGGTTGTCCCTAAATATACTTAACATAGATTTCCCTCATACAGGGCGTCCCTTAAGCAAATCAACATTGACTACTAGATTTCCCCATAGAGCTGTCCCTAAATATACGTAGATTTCCATCATACAGGGCGTCCCTTAAGCAAATCAACATAGACTACTAGATTTCCTCATAGGGCTGTCCCTTAATAAACTTCACGTAGATTTCCCTCATACAGGGCGTCCCTTAAGCAAATCAACATAGACTACTATAGATGTCCCCATAGGGCTGTTCCTAAGTATACTTAACAAAGATTTTCCTCATACAGGGCGTCCCTTAAACAAATCAACATAGACTACTAGATTTCCCCATATGGCTGTCCATAAATAAACTTAACGTAGATTTCCCTCATACAGGGCGTCCCTTAAGCAAATCAACATAGACTAATAGATTTCCCCATAGGGCTGTCCCTAAATATACTTAACGTAGATTTCCCTCATACAGGGCGTCCCTTAAGCGAATCAACATAGACTAATAGATTTCCCCATAGGGCTGTCCCTAAATATACTTAACGTAGATTTCCCTCATACAGGGCGTCCCTTAAAGGTGCATGTCAATCTAGTGATAGTTATATATCAAATGAAAGCTTGTGACTTCTAGATTCCAAATTATGTGTTTTTAATTTTTTATAAACTTCTAGTAAGCCTCTATGCCTTTTCAAAGTTTTCATCGACTCCCCTCTCTAAAAAAAGATTGAGTGACCTTGCAAATCCACAGGGTGGTGATGACATCATCTCCTGTACACCACCTTACACTACCAGCACAGACAGCTCCATGCACTTGCACACACTGCATGGAGTGTCAATACATACAATGTACTGGTATACCATGCATGGACCACCACATAGCATACCATTTATATAATTCTACGATTTAATCATGGAATTATTTGTATTATATAAATTCTACCTGTATTTTAATATATTTTAAATAATCGTGTATAATATAGGCAATTCAATATGGGGAAAAATCACTATGGTCATTGTGGATAATACTAGGGGAGGAACAAAATACAGTTTTTGAATAGATGTATAGTGTTTGTGAAAATCCTGTTTGAAGTTGTGTGATATTTGGCTTCGAAATTTTGGAAATTAGGATTATAACATTAAATAAATCCTAAAAAGCAAAAGGCTTAACTTTCTAAATATATTTTTTTTATTACACAGGTTTGGGGCAAGTCACTTTATATCAAAAGCAATTTTCACCAAGAGATATGGTATTTCCAAGAGAACATTTCCTATTTTGGTCTGATGTAGATGTAATTCCATTACCGAAAAGTAAATAAAGTTTTTCTACTGGACTTGTTCTTGCTGAATTATAATGTCATTGTAAATTCTCATCCTTCCCCAACCTACTAAGATTCTCAAACATCAACTTCAGCAATATCTATACTTGTTCTTATCAAAACAGTGGTAACGGAATTACATTTGGTAACAGAATTACATTAAGTTCACAATTACAACTTTAGCTTTCTGAAGATATAAAGAAACTATCTAGTAATCTCTCTTTACATATTGTTAAACAATCAATCACAGAATATGTTTGTTAGGTTATTATTTACTTAAGTCCAATTTTAAACACATTGGTCCAATAGTTTGATATAATGGGTGTTTTTATGTTTTTCCTCCATTTTCTGGTTTTTAAAACAAACACAAATCATCTTTGTGAGCTTAGTTTGCATACAGGGATTTCCATTTTAGTTTATAATAGTGGAAGACTTGGAAGTCATGCTGAATGTTAACACACTCATTCAGATAACATGGATAATCTGATATTCAAACAATTTACAATGATCTGGTAAATTTATTCACAATTTCGTAATTCCGGGTTTCATTAACAATTAATTAAATTGTTTGCATAATGATGTTATAACATTGAATCCTACATATTAATAGTATTTTTAATTCAAACATCACACACTTGTACGGTATTCCATACTTTCACTATGCATATCATGGGTTTGTTCACATTTGTTATCAGTGGTGTGTACGGTGTGTGTACAGGAGCTGATGTCATCAGCTTGTGCTGTAATATGATCCGGTGAATTTGTTAGATATGAAGGAGGCCCTCTGGAGGTTAAAAGATTGGTGATTTTGATTCTTTTTTACTGTTTTTCTGGCACACAGGGTTTCGGGGGGAAATCAGAAAAATATATTTTGAAATCTAGAGATCACCAGCTTTCCATTGATATATAATGATCCATAGAATAACAGCCACCTTTAAGCAAATCAACATAGACTAATAGATTTCCCCATAGGGCTGTCCCTAAATAAGCTTAACATAGATTTCCCTCATACAGGACGGGCGTCCCCTTAAGCAAATCAACATAGACTACTATATTTCCCCATAGGGCTGTCCCTAAATAAACTTAACGTAGATTTCCCTCATACAGGGCGTCTCTTAAGCAAATCAACATAGACTAATAGATTTCCCCATAGGGCTGTCCCTAAATATACTTAACGTAGATTTCCTTCATACAGGGCGTCCCTTAAGCAAATCAACATAGACCAATAGATTTCCCCATATAGCTGTCCCTAAATAAACTTAACGTAGATTTCCCTCATACAGGGCGGGCGTCCCTTAAGCAAATCAACATAGACTACTAGATTTCCTCATAGGGCTGTCCCTAAATATACTTAACATAGATTTGCCTCATACAGGGCGTCCCTTAAGCAAATCAACATACACTACTAGATTTCCCCATAGGGCTGTCCCTAAATATACTTAACGTAGATTTCCCTCATACAGGGCGTCCCTTAAGATTTCACACCACTAAATAGTTTCCCTATACGTTTACATGTAAAAGGGTTGTTACAAAAAGCCAATTTTCTCGCTTAAAAAGCGACTGGATTTTTCAATTTGACATTTTCCTTAAATTTTATGATATCTTTGATCATTTAATCAAAACAAATATATATGGTAACCCCGAAAGTTCTGAGAAATAAGACCCCAAAGTTGGACAATTGTTGTAGCGCCCTCATTTATCAGAAAAAGTTGAGAAATGTTGCCAGATCATTTACAATCAAAAAACATCCAAAAAACCTACAAAATGCATTGAAAATATTTCTTTTACCACTGTGGTATTAGGTAATAGTCCTAAAATCAGGATTAAACTACAACTTTAATCATTTGGGAGCAATAAGTACCATTTCTGATTAATTCTATAATCAATGGGCCACAGGATGCCCAGCTGATAAAAAAACTTTTGATTGTCGTCCACAAGGACTGAAATTATTTACTGGCGTGGAATCTAAAGGGACAATTGTTTTAATTTTTATTGTTTTTACTTTCAATTTCAATCCTCACAATTATATAAAAACTATTCTTTTGCAAAAACAATGAGCTACACATGATTTTTTTACCATTTCAAATCAGAGCCAATCTTGGCCTACCCCTTAAACATGTACTATCTACTGAAGACAGCAAACTGCCAAAATATAACCTGGGCTTTTTGGGTCACACCAATTAATATTTAGGACTGAATGTGGAAAAAAGAAGTAGGGGTGTCCATTTTAGTCATTATAATGTTAATTTACATCTTTTCACTTGCTTTTGTAATTTTAACAACAAAGTGGAGCACTGTGTGTTAGTTTAGTGTGAAATACCATGGAATATGATTAGGTTGTATGTTTGGCCTGCCATACATGCAAATCATGCTGAAATACATAAAACCTGATCATGTGAATTGATCTAATCAATGTATTTTTAAACACTTTTGAACATGGATTCTGAAACCCTCTAGACCCCTTAATTTAAAAAAAAAGAAGTTTTATTTAAAATAAAAAAATTATACATGGGGGGTGGGGGATGGGGGGTGGGGGGTGGGGGATGGGGGGTGGGGGCTGGAGGAGGTGTGATGATTTGATCGGGGGATAATTTATGACTGGCAAATGAATCTATTAGATGTAGCAATTGAAAATCTGTCCCCAATAACCTTACTTGCACACAACACTAATTTAGGCTAGAATTCAAAGTAAGCTTCAAAATCCAATAGCTAGGCAATGTATCCTTCCAACACTGTTGAATTTTGAAGCTTTCTTTATCAATTCAACTAGCCGATATTGTGCGCCTTGATTCAGCACAAAACTAACCCGAGTCATTAAATAGCTGCTTCAAGGTAGACTTGATCTCGGGTCTCTGGCATAGGGATCTAGACTAATCTTTTTAAGACTGATTTCAACAACATTATAACATAGCTTAAAAAAGACACCCACCTTAATCTTAATTTCACTTTCCACCAACACTCAGATTGATCTTGTTTGCAAGGCAAGTATACTTCAAGGCAGCTATTTATTCTAATTTGAGCTTCAAATATGACCGAAGATTAGTAATGGCATGATGTAGTAAGCTTATAAATCAAATCATTTCACTTTGTTACGCTGTTGTTGATAATGACGACAAGGCTGCCGAATTTGGTAGGCTACTTTCATCGTGTAATCTGCCTGTATCGTTTGCTTCTGAAATCATGGTGAAATCGAATATTTTGCCCTATCTTACCATAGATTTGTAGTGGAATTGTCAAATTGGACCTGATCTCAGTGAATTTCAAGCACTTTGGTAGCAGATTTATCCAAATATCATCAGAAAAATGAAGCGAACGATATCGAAGCACACCAGCACAGAGCAACATTCAGATTTCACACCACTAAATAGTTTCCCTATACGTTTACATGTAAAAGGTTGTTACAAAAAGCCAATTTTCTCGCTTAAAAAGCGACTGGATTTTTCAATTTGACATTTTCCTTAAATTTTATGATATCTTTGATCATTTAATCAAAACAAATATATATGGTAACCCCGAAAGTTCTGAGAAATAAGACCCCAAAGTTGGACAATTGTTGTAGCGCCCTCATTTATCAGAAAAAGTTGAGAAATGTTGCCAGATCATTTACAATCAAAAAACATCCAAAAAACCTACAAAATGCATTGAAAATATTTCTTTTTCCACTGTGGTATTAGGTAATAGTCCTAAAATCAGGATTAAACTACAACTTTAATCATTTGGGAGCAATAAGTACCATTTCTGATTAATTCTATAATCAATGGGCCACAGGATGCCCAGCTGATAAAAAAAACTTTTGATTGTCGTCCACAAGGACTGAAATTATTTACTGGCGTGGAATCTTAAGCAAATCAACATAGACTACTAGATTTCCCCATAGGGCTGTCCCTAAATAAACTCAACGTAGATTTCCCTCATACAGGGCGTCCCTTAAGCAAATCAACGTAGACTACTAGATTTCCCCATAGGGCTGTCCCTAAATAAACTTAACGTAGATTTCCCTCATACAGGGCGTCCCTTAAGCAAATCCACATAGACTACTAGATTTCCCCATAGGGCTGTCCCTATATAAACTTAACGTAGATTTCCCTCATACAGGGCGTCCCTTAAGCAAATCCACATAGACTACTAGATTTCCCCATAGGGCTGTCCCTAAATAAACTTAACGTATAGATTTCCCTCATACAGGGCGTCCCTTAAGCAAATCCACATAGACTACTAGATTTCCCCATAAGGCTGTCCCTAAATAAACTTAACATAGATTTGCCTCTTACAGGGCGGGCGTCCCTTAATTAAGCAAATCAACATTGACTACTAGATTTCCTCATAGGGCAGTCCCGGGGATGTTCCGCTGTAATGGGTTGGGTTGGGGTTGGGTATAGCTTTTTTGCAAACAATTCCTAAACATGGGGTATGGTTTTGTGCTGGAAAATCCTTAATAATGGGGTCAGTCTTTACAAATGGATCTATTTTCGCGAACATTTTCCCGATAATTTACGAAATTGGGTCTTTTTTATAATGAAGCAAAACCCTTAGAAATGGGTACCGGTTTTTTCAAAATCACCCTTAAAATGGGTAGGGGTTTTGAATCTATTTTTAGACCCCCCCCCCCCCCCCCCCCCCCCCTTGATATTGACGTCGTGGTGGTTGGGATTGGCAGAGGAATCATGGAATTATGATGGTCAAAAGATGAATATTTTTGGCGGCTACGCGCGCATGGGTCCCCAAAATGCAATATTCTTTGGTACAAGCTTGTTTAGAGCCAATATGTACCTCAATCGTGCCAAAAATTGACCAGAGGAATCATGGAATTATGATGGTCAAAAGATGAATATTTTTGGCGGCTACGCGCGCATGGGTCCCCAAAATGCAATATTCTTTGGTACAAGCTTGTTTAGAGCCAATATGTACCTCAATCGTGCCAAAAATAGGTGTAAGGTCGAGAAAGGAAGGGAGGGGGTCAAATGTATGAAGATGTATATACTTCTACTACTGAGTTCTATAGGACCGTAGTCAACACCGTAATCTAAAACTGTGGTGCCAGGCCCAAAGTGTGTTAGGATTATTTGCTCTCAAAATCCCATGGCGGGGTCAGATATAGAAGGTAAGTGAGACTTGCATTTTGCAGTTATTCTATAGTTCTATGTGTGTTATAAAGAGCGCTGATGCGACCAATTTTATGAAATAAGAAGAACATCATGAAAGAAAAATTCAAGGAACATTTGGCGCGCCCCTACCCTAGGCCGAAAAGTTGGTCGATACTTCTGCCAGGTCATCGGGTAGTTTATCTAAAATTCAGCGCGCCATCGCCCGGTGATGCTCGCCACGCATTCGCATTCGCATTTTAATTTCCTCGTTCTAACCAGTTCATTAAAGAAATAAGACCGATAAACAAACACTGTGATATTTTAATATGACTCATGTATAATATCCACACAAAATTACAATATAAAAAACAACAACATAATTATAATAATCATGAAGAACTTGCAACGAACAAACCGATGAAGTGACCGAAATTAGGAACCACTGTGACCGAAATTTTTGGCGCCCTGACCGAATGATCGGGCACGTCACCTAGGCCATTGTTTTCACTCGCGTTGCGAAACTAACGGTAACTAAACGATAACTTCTTGGTATATTGTGAGGATTATTATGTTGAAATTATTGACGAAAAGTATTTGCATAATTATTGATTTGAGAACAAAATAGAAACCGAAAACTGGCGACTTTACCATGTTTTAAGACTTTTAGGTTCATGGCATTCTTGACCTTAAAATGATATTGTACATAATTTGCCACGAATTTCTCTCAGTTTTAGAAGATAAAATATGATCACTTTGAGTGACTTTATATATATAGCATCGTTCGTTTTCTTTTGCCGATGCCTTATAATTATAATGTTAATGTACATGTGTTGCGAGATAATATTCCAAATAATAATGAATATTACTTGCCCAAAACTAAGGCAGTTTTGTCCGATCTCTTTTATTTCTGAGTTGGTATTGAGTACTATTCAACTATTTGCACTTTGAACAAATGGTTCCTCGACCAATAGTAAGACGAAACAACATTGTGACGCTATACTCAACTGGTAAGTCAGTTTGTCTTTACGAAACAACAGCGACGTTATATGATGCTGTTTTACACAATACCAAGAAGGATACTACGCACGCTACCATGGTTTCGTTAAAGGTATATTATGTGATCTTTCCAGGGAACGCCCTCAACATCGAAAAAAAAATTGAAAGAAGATTTTGTTGCAGATTTACATTTCTGATCATAAATCGTACATACATTCCAAGTTACAGGGCGATACGATTCTTAATTACTTCAAAATCATGATTTTAGAGTGAAAATAAACTGTCGGATTATCCGACAGTTTATTATTTTCACTCTAAATTCACTCTAAAACCATGATTTTGAGGTAATTAGGAATCGTATCGCTCTGTAACTTGGAATGTATGTATGATTTATGATCAGAAATGTAAATCTGCAAGAAAATCTACTTTCTAAAAAAAATAATGAATAGAGGGCGCTCTCTGGAAAAGATCACATAATATGCCTTTAAATACTCTAACAAATATATATACAACGCATCATGAGATTCATACAACACTCTTTTTCCTATCCCTGATCCAATACTCCAATATTTATGATTAAATATTGAAATACCCTCGGCAGCGAATTCTTTACAATATGTTCGTTAAAACGGAAATTTAGACTGTCCGTGGTTGGAAAACGGCAAAATGTAAGTTGAAAATTTATATTTCAAATATTGTTCTCGTAAAAGCTTCTCACGTCAAAAGGATATAGATCTCAAAATTGACAGTCATGAAATTGTGAGTCTGAAAAAAAATCTATTAGGTATGTGGGCGCATCCGTATTAACTAAGTAACACTATACCATTGAGAGGCGGTTTTTTAAGCTAAACATACCATCATACCATTAATTGAACCGAGCCCCGATTCGTTTTTGGTATGTTCGTTAAAAACGTCAAAATGCAAGTTGAAAATTTATATTTCAAAATCGTTCTCGTAAAAACTTCTCACGTCAAAAGGATATAGGTCTCAAAATTGACAGACATGAAATTGGGAATCTGAAAAACACCTATTACGACGTATTTGGGCGCATATTGTGGGTGTTATTCATCCTTCTGACAGAAAGATCTTAGTTTTGACGTTCCCTTTAAAAGGGAAACTTTATTCATCCAATAAGATCAGGCAGAGGGCTGCATCAGTTTATGGCTGCATACACTACTACATGTAGTATACGTATGTATTGAGGTCATGTCACCAACCTACTATTACGTATTCCATTGTTTTACCATAGATCCTCGATTACAGAGTACATTGACTACATTTCAATGTATTAATCTGTGATTGAAAGTGTGACACTCCCTGCATGCTGATTTCTAAATGTGTATACAAAACTGTTTTAAGTGAAGCTATAGATAACTCAGTCAAAGCATAGATCGTTGGTGAGAGAATTTTGGGAAAAAAATAACATTTTCTTTCTGATAACTTCGGAAATACCCCATCGTTTTTCCTCGTTCGACCAATAATCTGATGTGACAGAGGCATGTTTTTGCCATTTTTGCCCCTAAATTCGTGATTACTCACACAAAAAGTACACTTTTAACACTAGAGTTAACCGGTGACCTACCCTCTACGAACCAAAATTCAATTCAATTCAATTTCAATTCAATTTATTCAGCAAAAGTAATACAAACAAATAATAATACAATATAAAGTAGAGGCTAGGAACCCCAGTGGAAACCCTGATAGACGGGCTTATATAATGGGGACCCTTGACACAAAAATAGAATGATAGCAAATATAGCATTTTTAATGAGGGGAGAACAGAAAACACAAAACAAGATCAAACTTGACTTACTTGACTTGACTTAGGGCGGATGATTTTTCCGAAGCACAATGCCTCTCTAGATCTTCCTTTCCAACATAGCTGTCTTGATTTCTTCCAACTGCAGTCCTGTATCGCGTTTTAGTATGTCAATGTAGGTCAGGGCTGGTCTGCCACGCTTTCTTACTCCATGCTTTGGAATCCAATGTATGACATTATGTACAAGCTCCTTGAAGCTCCTTGAAACCCCCTGAAGTAGTGTCCAGCAAATCTTGCTCTGCGTTCTCTGATCTTGTCCGAGACTTTTGGCATGTCCCCATACAGGTCCTTATTCGTCACATGCTGACTCCAGTTGTTGTTGAACACTGATCTTAGCATCCTAGTGTAGCATCCAGTTGTTTACCACGCTTAGGGGTGACTGTCCATGCCTCACATCCATAAAGGAGGACTGATTCTACTGTAGCTATGAACCGGGCTATGAGCAGTCTTTCTTTGAGCTTTCTGGATAGTGATTTAGCCTTCAATAACTGACTTGCGTGTTTTGATGTCCTTTTCAGTGCTGTTCATCCAGGCTCCAAGGTATTTGAAGTCCTCCACTTTATCAAGGGGCATGCCTTCGCTTGTGGTGATTACAGGTATACTTGCGTCTGGTTGAAGGACATGTACTTCGTCTTTGCAGCGTTCATTTTGAGCCCAACTCTGCCCACTGAAGTCTCCACTCTGTTGAGTAGTGATTGCGCTTGAGACACTTCCTCAGACAACGGTGCAATGTCGTCAGCAAAGTCTAAGTCAGTTAATACGGTTGGTCCTATTCTTCTGCTGCTTCTTTTTGTGAGGTGGAATCCTAGCTCTTCTTCTCTGCCACCTATGGCCTCTCTTTAGGCATAGCCTCAAGAACAATGACAAAGAGATATGGATCCAGGGTGTCTCCTGACTCCAGCCAGTATCTCAAACACTTCTGTTTCTCCATCTGGTGATATAACATTTGCCTTGGTGTCTTTGTATATCTCTGCTATCGCATTTGTAAGCTGATCAGGTACACCATAGGCTTTCAATAATTGCAGCATTCGTCCCCTATGTATTGTGTCAAACGCTTTCTTGAAGTCGATAAAGGTTATGATGGCTGGCAGGTTATTTGATCTTATTTCTTATTCCCTCAATAATTCTTCGGAGGGCAAGTATAGGCCTATGACCTACAGTGGTACGTCCTACTCTGAAGCCATTTTGATGCTCTTAGGTGGACGTCGAGCTCCGGTCTAATTCTGTTGAGTATCATCTTGTTGTATAGCGTGGCAACAATTGAACTCAGGCTTATTCCACGGTAGTTGTCCCCCCCCCCCCCCCACCCCCCCCCCCCCCCCCCCCCCCCAAGCTGAGATCACCTGATTTCGGTATTGGTACTATATGTTGAGAATGGACCACTGTTCTGGCTTTTTCCCGTTCAACAAGGCATCATTGTAGAAGTCAAGAATTATGTTGTCCAGATCACATCTTTGAGCATTTCAGGTGTAATACCATCTTCCCCACAGCTTTCCCCCTCTACTAATAGCCTTTTCATATTCCTCCAAGTCAAAGGTTCTTACTTTAATGTTGAGATTTGATAGTATTGGAGCAATTTCCTCATCCTCATTACATATGGTGGGCTCAAGTAGATTTTTGAAGTGAGTGTACTCCTTTTGCATGGATCTTTTGATTTGCCCCTTTCTTGTTGTCAATCTTCCTGATATTTGGTTTATCAAAGATCAAACAGAACAGCACAAAAACAATACACTCGACAAAGACACACAGAAACAAAAAGAGAACAATACAGAACACATGTACATGACAAGAGACAAAAGTTAGGAAAAGTTACCAAGCTATATGCCCAGATTACTGGGCGAAAATCCTACGCCGATTTGGTCAGTGCCCCCCCCCCCCCCCCCCCCCCCCCCCCCCGAAGCCTTCTGGCTAGTGGCTACGCCTATGTTTAAAGGCTGTTGAAAATTAAGATATTCAAAATAACTCATAATCCGTTATTACCCCACCAAACCTAACCGAAGTGTGGTTTGGCATAGGGGGTGTAAAAATGTAGTCAAATCATAACTGCCGTCGTCTGGGATGAAATCTGTGAAATCTTATCAGTCCAAGTGCGCCCTCAAATACTAAAATATCTGCTACAGATGTATACTCTCGATTTGTCGATCCCGTCACCTTGCAATGCCTGTTCCGTGATCTGTTCAAGAGGTTTACAAATGAAGAATCATGGGAAATTTATCTTCGGGGATTTCGTTTTGTCAACACAGAATTCGCGAAATTTCTCCGCTGATAAACAGTCGGAAATAACTGGAATTTACCAGATTTATTCCAATTGCGACCAACAGAAGAGACCTTAATTGACTGGTACGTAATACATATCGATAAATGTAGGACAATAGTGTGCAGAATGATGTTAAAAAATGATTATTGTGGGTGTCCTGGGAACAATCCAGGCTCAGCAATATTTTCGGTATTTTATTATTGTTGCCATTCAATATTCATTGATGAAAACAAATAACTGGGTTCGTACTATAAATAGAATGCACACGCAGACAACCCCAATATCGAACCGTTTCGGAACCCCGGGTTGTGTGGTGGCATATAAATCCAATTTTCAGTGGTATGCATCTACCGTCCAGGCTACATTTGACGTCTTAGAAAATGTCACTTGGGCTTAGCAAATTATAAATACATAAAATACTTAGTCGTCGCCAGAATACTTCAGCACTTTTTAAAACCGCCAATGCGCGCGCCTAGTTAATAAGCGTGTGGGCGGGGACATTCATGACCCATATAGATACGATTGCGGCCAATCGGATTACAGGGGCCGCAACGTCGAACTGCTCAAAGATAACGCTATTGTTACGCTGTTCTACAACGCACTTCCGTGTTTACGCTGTACGCAGTTGACATTAGTTGTCACAGAAAAAAGTGCCGAAGTATTCTGACCACGACTATAGTCCCAATCGGTACCGTTACCGTAGTGCAAGTGTATCTTCGATACACGGTACCATGACTACCCTCCATAGACTCACATGACTCACGACGTCGCGAAATTCACATTGAGTGTCAGCACTGCCGTTTTTTCACCTCAATATTTCCCCCCAAAATGAGGATGCTTGATCAAAATTAATGAACTCAATGTATTACTAAGAGTTCTAGGAACAACATGTGAGTGCATTTTGATTGATTTCAATTCAATTATATTTGATGCGAAAATCTTGATTTCAAAATGTGATTTTCGCAACGTCTTGTGTCTATAGACATATAGAGGGTGTTGTGGCTATAGTATAGTGAAGAATGAACGATAGTATAGCCACCATTGGGTCTATGAAATACTTACAATAATAATAAGCTAAAGACAGCAAAAAAAAATTTAAACAAACAAGGTGTCAAAATCACCGTAATTAAATTTTCCGTCTCCTGGTATTTTCATTTTTAGAATATGAGTAACAATTTTAAAATTATAGGTGCTTTTACAACAGCCGAGTTACTTTTTTTGCTGTCTTTAATAGCCTAGGCTAAGCCTTATATATCGCCAATAGGAAAAAATCCATTGATTATCCTTTCTGATATATTGTGGGATCCAGCACGCCAACTGGCAGACGGGGCAGATTATGCCCTTTTGCGATCTCACAATGCAACAGAAAAGGATAATCAATGGATTTTTTTTGATTTGCGATAAACCTTATTCAAACATGAAAATCGTTGGATTACATCGTCGTCAAATTGTATTTAAAGAAAATGGTGTGGTCGAAAAAAAACATGATTCGGCGTCATTGTTTTGAACACGCAACGAGGTCAGTCTGGTCAGGCAACGTCTGATCGCATCCGGACACGGCGCATATTTTCCATGCAGTGGTCGCCCTTCTGTCAGTTTACTGCGCATGCGGACAAACTCGTACAATGCCGCTAAAAACCAATCAAACCCGTGAATTTGAGCCTACATATTTTTGTGAGGATGTCAACCTTGTGTGTTGTTACGTGTCTAAGCATGTGAGCGATATTTTCCATTCGCTGGGATATACATGTATGCCGTATATTTCATGAATTTTTGGCCATTAAATAATTGGAAAAAAATCACTTTTTAAAATTCTTGTATGTTTTTATATGAATTCTGTTTTATTTCAAGCATTGTTTTATATGTTTTTGTTGTATTTCTGATCATGATACCTTGATGGGGTCTAATGAGATTTTAAAAAAATTTAAAAACCTATAAAATACTTACATGGAGTATACGTCAAAGTGAAGTTTGTCAAAGGTTGCGAGAATCCATTTAGATTCTTGCAGAGGATTTTGCGAGAATCTATGGATTCTCCTCCATTCAAATAGTGTGTTAGACAGATTATCTATGAGAATCAACTTGGATTCTCGCAACTTTACTGGCGGGAATCTTTACGAGAATGGATTCTCCTAGAATATCTGACCCTGAAACCCTTTACATTGACAACAAAAAAATACATGGTTCAATGCATGCATCAAGGTCAAAAGGCCGTTTCAAATCGTGCACAATGTTTTTTGGTTCACCCTGTATATTACAGTTAAGTAGAACCGTACTGTTTTTATTCATTTTAATAGAATAATGTTCTTACTTTGTAAAAACTCAATTCCAACAACAAGAAAATTCTTTTATAAATTAGTCATTTAAAAAGCATTAAACTGCGCCTTATAATTATAATTTTGTATCATTTTATTTTCCACTTGATGTTCATCATACAGGGTGACGGTGACCCCAAAATAATTAGGACTCTGTTTCATGACGGTGTAATTTTTATTATAATCATTGGACCATGACCAATTTTTTAGTCTCAATGTAAAGCCCAATTCATTATTATGATATCCTGAAAATAGGAGGTCAATCCGATGAAAAATAAGAAAACTAGCGTACTTTGTGTAAACCATGTCATTTACTGGTTTGTACAATGGGAATTCACACAGTAACAGTCGAGTAACATGAAAGTGCTCGACTTGTAACTCAATGAACCATCCACAGTGGGTTCGAGAACTGTTTAACAAAACTTTTTTAATTTGCACAGAATATGCATCTGTTTTGTGGATTCTTTTTAGCAAGTGTGTATTGATTTGTGCCAGAATTAAATGGATTACCAAACTAAACTTTGCTATTGACTGATAAATTATTTACTATGTTGACAATTATTATAACATATTGACATGTAAACCATGTTATTTACTGGTCTGTACATGTAGATCCCATTGTACAAACCAGTAAATGACATGGTTTACGCAAAGTACGCTAGTTTTCTTTTTTTGCATCGGATTGATCTTATATTTTCAGGATATCATAATAGGCTTAAATTACATTAAGACTAAATTGGTCATGTAGTCCAATGATTATTATAAGAATTACACCGTCATGAAACAGTGTCCTAATTTGTTTGGGTCACCCTGTATATCCATTTATAATTTCCACACCCCTGTTGGTCTGATAGGCAACACGCGGCCTGGGTGCTCCTTATTTACAAGCAGAATTTCAATATCGTTTTGCTAAAACTAGTCAATATGTGTAGTCATCAGAACTTGGAAACAGAGGGGACACCGGACATTTAAAATCAACATATTTTTTCACCAATTTATCAGCTTTAGCTCTAAATAAATGTGTACCCATTGCAATAACTGACACTAAATGAGAAGCTGCTACACCACATCAAATATTGTTCCCCGATCGACCAAGTCGTCGATATTTGATCGATCAACAAAGTGATTGAAAATGCACTGATTCGCGGTAAACAACAAGTTTGTATCGCCAGACAGTAGAAAAAAGTTGTGATTGACAGGAGGCAGGGGATGTCTTATGGCTGCAGCCGTCTGTGTGTGCCCCCGCTATAGTCGGATTTATAATTGGACGAACACTTTGAAGCAGCGTATTGCATACATTGCGTGAAACGCGCATAGCCATAAGCGTGATAATTTTAGGCGCGATCATCTTTGTGCTGCGTGCGTGTTGTTCATTCAATTTTTAATTTGACTATAGCAGAGCTAGAAATTTGGCAAGAATCTGATTCTCAATTGATTCTCGTGGACAGATTTGCGAGAGTCTAAAAAGAGTTTGGGATTCAGATTCTCATTTCTTGCTAATTTTTAAAAATCACACACAAACTCAATTGCTGAGAATCTTGGATTCGCGTAAATGTGGTTTCTGTTCTGATTCTCGCAAGGTGAAACAAATTTCTAGCCCTGGTTAGCCGGGGCGTGTAGCTGGGACGTACAACACTGAAAAAATGAACAGCCCTTCACATTGATTGTGAGTGTCCTGTTGCCGCCTGCGTCCAAAATTGAGGATGACAAAATATTTAATTATTTGGTTTTTATTTAGGATTTTCATCGATAAAATGACTTTCAATAAACTTCATTTGTTACTTTTTGACTTTAATCATATCAGCTATGATGATGCGTATAAACATAAAACATTTTAATTTTAATTTTGGTCGAAATGATCTATTTAAAAAATCTGTGAAATTACTAACCCTACCTGAGATATCCATCCGTCCATAGGACAGGGCTTATTTTTGGTCGCCATATATATCTCAACTTTTCACATCACTTGTATAACTATTTATTATTTGCATACATTTGTGGGTGAAATTTGGAGATAAAATTTGATTTTTAATCTGCAAATACACCAGGATTTGTTCTGCTTGAGTGGTTTTAACTTTCCTTTCTTTGGCGGGAGTTTTGAATATTGCTTATGTGGTGTGGGACTGTGGGCTACTTTGTTTGAAATGTTGGGGTAGTGGTAGAGAGGATTGATTGAAATTGAAAACATGTTTTTCATCAGTTTTCGATTATGTCTTTGCCTATAAACATATAATACAGGGTGAGTCAAAAAACATTGTCACGATATCAAACGGCCATTTGACCTTAATGCGTGCATTGAACCATAATTTTTTTTGTCAGTGTAAAGCGGTGTTAATCTAGTTTATCCTCCAAAAAAATGAAGTAATCGACTGAAGAATTAAGCAAACTGTGGCAAGTTTTGTAAACTGACCGAATTTTTCGCCATTCCTATGGGATTTACACACAGTAAAATTGGTTTTGCATGTTTGCTAAATGATCATTATCACTCACATTAAATGTTAATTGTCAAAATGTTCCTGAAAAATCATTCTTTCACTTTAGGATAAGTAGTTAATCGTCTGATACAGAGTTGACAAATGAAAAGTCAAATCTGAATACAAGCATCACCTGTTACAGAGCACTTAGGATGCCACATCCTCCTTTGTTTAGGATGATGGTGCTTTCTCACTCTCACTCCATACCATCATGCTGGAATAATTCATGTCTTAACTGTGTAAATCCCATAGGAATGGCGAAAAACACCGTCAGTTTACAAAACCGGGTAAGTCACTGGGTTGCCACAGTTTGCTTATTCTTCAGTCGATTATTTTCATTCTTTGGGAGGATAAACTAGATTAACACCGCTTCACACTGACAAAAAACATTTATGGTTCAATGCACGCATCAAGGTCAAATGGCTGTTTCAAATCCTGCACAATGTTTTTTGACTCACCCTGTATAGAAAACATGTTCACCTTTATGAAATTGCACTAGGTATAGGAAATAATTGATTTGTGTGTGATTATGCACTGAAAAAACTCACAGCTAAATCAGGTTAAGACTTTTATTCTTCACAGCTAGTCACACCCTTTGTCCCGCAAATTGCTGTTAATAGTGTTATCACTCCAGACCCATTCATCGGACTCGTTCAGATAGCACACAGTTATGACAGTAATCACACACTTATCAATGATTTCCTATACCTACATGTAGTGCAACTTTGCTGTTGTTATGCGCGGTCATTGAAATCGCCATCCCATAACTTTAAAAGTATACATTCGATTTTGTTGAATGAGGTATCAAACTGCGGAGAAGAAATTTGCTCATTTAATGTATATCTCAGATTTTTGGTACCGATCATATATTTTGAATTAGCCGACCTCAAAGCACCTGGTCAGGGACTTTATGTGCTACATGTAGGTGTATATTGGTCAGCTGGTGACCTTTTGATGAAGTTCTTATGTGCCATACCATTGATACACACAGGACACAGGACATTCCATTCCATCATAAACGCCTCAGATGTGAAATTGAGCGTGAGTGACTTTGTAGTGATGATACTCCTATGTTCAGTGTACATAGGCCTATAGTGTTGTGGATGACTAAGTCACTACACCTCCAGTCACAAGTCAAGTCACTGGCTTATGAGGTGACTAGAGTTAAGTTAAATCTCTCTAAATTGTTGTTGGCTCAAGTCAAGTCACTGGTTGGCTCATGCCAGGTCAAGTCAAGTCACTGGTTGGCTCAAGTCAAGTCACTTGTTGGCTCAAGTCAAGTCACTGGTTGGCAATACCCATGTTTGTGGGGACCTGGAATAATCTTATGCAACTTTTATCACATGACGATGTTTCGTTTTCCTGAAAATGGCATTTTTTATTGGAAATAGCCCTGTGGGGGCGCTGTTTTAAAAAAATACCTTTCACATCGAAGCATCTCAAATTCTAATGTTGAAATATGATTTGAGTTACAATTAAGGCATTTCCTGAAAATCTGAGTTAAATACTCATTGTTTTGAAGCTACACACACCATTTTGAACATCTTTGAATTGTCTCCATTGAAACACGCACTAATGAAAGTTTGTTGACCCCTGTACTATCCTATGGAAGCGCTTTTAACACGTTCTTGTGATTTCAAAATGGATGCCACGGTAAAATGAAACATTGAGGTAACATGCTCACGTCTTCAGACAATGTTTCTTGACACACTCTTAACATATTTCATGTATTCAAATTCATTTTTATTAATGTGATAGCTCCCTTTTTTGCCAAGCGCCCTCACAGTCCAAATTTGACCAAAATCAGCTAATTACAAGAAAATGAAGGGGTTAAATGAGACGGAACTAGCATAGAATGACATCTTGTACACTTAAACATGGTTATTGCCACCCAAAACAAATAAATTAGACCAAAAATGACTGAGTTATGATCAAAAGACTCTTTTTTCCAAATTGGCCGACTTTTTGTGGTTCTGGGGCCGGGGCACCCTGGATTTCGCATTTTTTAGTGTTTTTTTTGAAAATGTTGTCAGTACGCATAAAGTCATCAAAAAATCATGTAGCAAGCGTGATCTGAAACTGTGACCTAAAATGACCCTCTATAGCCCACTCCTACTTATGTAGATCTATACATTGTAGATGTACTATAGAAATGATTTTCAGCCAAATCTGAGAGGGTGACCAACCAACCCATTGGTTTGTGCCGAGCTTGGTCAATTATGTTATGAGTTTCAAAAAAGGTAATTTTGGTCAAAGTTGGAATTAACAATTTTTACTATAGTGAGTATTAGAGTCCATATTTTCTGTCGGAAACATCCGATTTTTAAAATTCAAAATACCTCAGGAAGCTAGACGTATGTAGATGTTAAAATCATAAGCATCTTGACCGATAACAATTATAGTATTCATGGATAAATAAATTTACCATTCCTGGTATAAATCATTCTGGGACACCACATACGTGTTAATATAATAAACATCAAGCGCAAAGGTCAATCAGCTGTTAATGATTAATAAGAAGGTAAATAAACAAGAAGTGCTGAATGCGATCACATGTCCACGAAATCACATAGGGAAATAAAATATGCTGATAATAAGTTAAATATTTTCTGAAACAAGTAAATATTTTCTGAAGCAAGTAAATATTTTCTGAAACAAGTAAATAATATCTTTTAAAAAATACACATGTACCTTGCAATTGTCAATAATGACCAAATCAATAATGATAATAACAACAGGCATTTATATAGCGTCCGCAGCCTTACATCGAAAAGGATCACAAAGCGCTTTTACAAAAATACAATAAAAGAAAGAATATAATATTATATTATACACAGAATACGGCATACTAAATAAAAGTATAATAGAAAGTGATAGCATAATAAAATGCAATAGGAAACAATATCCATACCACTATGTGTAAAATGTAACTAAATATAGCCCTAAATACATGTAGGGGAGATGGGGGTTAGTAGGAGCGTGGGGTAAGTAGGAACATTGAGATTTTCTCCTAGAGCTTTCACTGAATTATTGAAATACTGTCCTCTAGTGGTGGCCCTTAGCAACAGCCATCCACCATATTTAATACAGCATTGAAGTTACACTGCTGTTGAAGTGAGACAGATATGTTTGATTTTCACCTCTTGAGTAAATTTTTCAAGTTTTAGTAATTGTGTATTTTCTAAGTAATGTTTATAGATCAAGTTGACGTTATTTTGGGTATAGTAGGGTCTAGTACTAAGCTACAAAATTAGGTTGAAAAATTGTGTTACAGTAGCCTTTTTACAGTAAGCTTTTCAAGTGTCACATGGCCTGCCAGGGCTAGTTGGAACATTTGGTGTGGGGCTAGTTGGAACACCTTTTTACGTGTATTTGTCCATAGCAGGGCTCAAAATACACAGGGGCGAAGGGCGATTAGCCCCCAGTTTTCACAAAATAGCCCCCTGAAAAAATGTTGGTCTATGATGAAATGTACTAAAGGGGCGATTTTGGCCAGAATTTGCTCAAAATAGCCCTCATAGCCCAAAAATTATTTTAACCCCTGGTCCACAGGTAACATAAAATGTATTGTTGCCTAAAACTTACTTGTTTAAAGTTGTCTTAATATTTGGTTAGCCTAGTGATAAGATTTCTGATTAAAATTGTCATTAAATACTCCAAAAATGAATCTGAACACTGTACAAATATTTTTGGTATTTTCCCCTCTATTTCGGCATGTTGTGTTTATGGGTCTGAGTGCTTGGAAATCCTGTTGTGACTAAAACTCATATTATAAAGACACTGTTTCTTTAACATGAAGTTAGGAAGTGCCTATTTTCCACGGAATTTAGTATTTTTTCAACTTACCCCATACTATGTTCCAACTTACCCCAGAGGTGGGGTAAGTTGGAACACTTGACATGGTCATATTTTATGTGGATTATCTAAGTAACGACAAATAAATTTAGTAATTTTATGGGCTACATTTGTAGCCAACATGTGTACCTATAAACTGGTATAGTTGCTGTTTGTTGAATAAAACTTGTTTGTAAACTACACAGCTGTTTTTGTAAAAAACGTTCCTACTAACCCCCGTCTCCCCTACGTCCATCTGTAATTGGGGCCGCTTGGTACCCAGGGTACTGCAAGGAAGTTGGCGTAGGCTCGATTGCAGGGTTGTCTCCACGCCGGTCGGGTGGAGCCGGCACTCACGCTGGCCGACCGGCACACTGAAGAAGAAAAAAACCGGCACTTTTTTTCTTCTTTTTCTATTCTACATGGATAAAACCATTAAACTGCCTCATAAAATAAGAAATTGTGTGGCAGGAACCTCCAAATAGGCCAAATTGCATTACAAAAAACCTAAAAAAACCTAAGCAGGCCCCTGGACCCCGCGCCGTGATCCGCTGCATTCCGCTCGCAATCAGTAAAATTAGCCGGCACTCAAATTGCCTTGGAGACAACCCTGCTCGATTGTCTTGACTAGTTTGATCAGTTCAAAATTCCCGAAGCCAAACAGCAGCAAAGAAGATTTTAAAAACACCATCGATCACAATGCATTGCGTTTTTTGCAAAATACCCTAATTCTTGTCTCCAATTTGTCTCGGTTCCCATCGACATCATGCACACAATCATGGCTTTTGTAGCGCGTTCATCATTGGAGCTCTTAGGTTCTAGTTTACATCAAGGAATAAATTAGTCATCAGTGTTCCTTTTTCTTATTTCTAAAACTTAAGCGCTCGACAAATGCATCGTGTGAAATAAAGCTTTAGTTAGCTGGTGTTTGCGCAATGCATTGTGGGAAGACCTTAACATCTTCTTTGGTACAGCAGCGAATGAATACCAAAGGACGAGGGCGCCTTGAAGGCAACAAGTGCATTATAAGAGTGACGTGTGCATGCGACCAAGACCAAATGTGGCCGTAATTGGGGGCGTGTACGCTAAAGAAAGAAACCAAATAATTCTCTCCAATTGGAACTGATTAAACTCCAGCGATCCCACGAAAAAAGATTGCATAATATGCCCTTAAACTAAACTTTAACACGACCAGATATCACAATATACCACGTTCCCAGCCTATCTCCAGTGCATGCCTGATAGGTTTTCCATAAATGTAATAAACCGAGCTTATGTATAGTGAGCACAATGTACTGTGAGAACGTGAAGCTGATAGCCGTGGCTTGCCTATGCGGGCCGGCGATTGGTCATGCAGAGGGTCCCTTTATTACAAAAGTTACTGTATACATGTATATTAGGACATTCTCAGTTGGGAATTTCAGTCTCAGTTGAGAATTTCAGTCTCGGTTGAGAATTTCAGTCTCGGTTGAGAATTTCAGTCTCAGTTGAGAATTTCAGTCTCAGTTGAGAATTTCAGTTTCAGTTGAGAATTTCAGTCTCAGTTTGAGAATTTCCGTCTCAGTTTCAGCATTTTTTTATAGTTTCAGACAACTATTTTATAAAGCACTTTTCTCGAGTTATGTGCGCCTCTTTTTGTTTCACCAGTATGTTATTCATAGTCTTGAATATATCCGCTAGCTTCTGTGTTTTCATTTCTTTGACTTGACTTACTTGACTTATGGCGGGTGATATTCCCGAACCACGATGCCTCTCCAAATCTTCCTATCCAACATAGCTGTCTTGATTTCTTCTACCTGCAATCCTGTGTCACGCTTTAGTAAGTCAATGTAGGTTAGGGCTGGTCTACCACGCTTTCTAACTCCATGCTTTGGTATCCAATGTATGATTTTGGAGACCAGCTCATTGGACCCTCTGAAGCAATGTCCTGCAAATCTCTACGCTCCCTGATCTTGTCCGAGACTTTGGGCATATCCGCGTACAGGTCCTTATTTGTCACATGCTGTTGATGTTGAACACAGTTCTAAGCATTCTAGTGTAACATCGGTCGAGCTGTTTACTAAGCTTTGGGGTGACTGTCCATGACTCACATCCATAGAGGAGGACTGATTCTACATTAGCTACATGTATGAACAGTCTTTCTTTACGGAGTAAACACACACAGAATATTTCCTTATAGGTGGAAAGCAGCCACCTGGCAATGGTCATAGTCTTGAATAGTAATTGTTCTCTACTTGTATTCAAAGCGAGTCCGCCTTTAACTTTTGAATAATAGATTTTAGCCATACCGCCTTTAGAATTTCATATGTTATACAGTGTACATGTACACTGCCGCCCAAAAGTATTTCTCCCCTGGAAGCTTGCAAGTTATCACTGTGTTGTCGACAAAGTATTAAACCATCAGACCCAATAACCATTTCATTGTGTTCATTGTACATTTATACTGTCAATAAATTCATGTTTCCTATTCAGATTCATGATTTAAAAGCATTGCAATTCATGATTTTATCGAGCAAGTCAAAATTCCAATGTAAAATCGCTGTAGTAAATCACCTCATGAATATCAATTAACTCATTATCGGCAGTGTAACGCTATGGGCATTTTCAACTGAGATCAACAAGTGATGGAAAACTCCATGTGCAGAAATGTATAAATGATAATTGGCATGAGCAGTTTTATTGCAATTCCTTACTTGCCCGATTTTAATGCTTTTAGATCATGAATCTGAATAGGAAACATGAATTTATTGGTATAAAATGTACAATGAACACAATGAAATGGTAATTGGGTCTGATGGTTTCGTACTGTCGACAACACAGTGATAACTTGCAAGCTTCCAGGGGAGAAATACTTTTGGGCGGCAGTGTATATGAATGCAATATTATAGTCTTGAATATTCAATTTTGTGCTTTTAGGTCCTCACGGATTTAACACAATCTTATACATGTACAACTGTCAACCAGACATTGATTTGTCAGTGTCTTCATTATTAGAGTTTTCTAGTTTGAAAAATGTAATACATTGTTTATGTCGGATGTTTTACAATAGAGCCAGCTTTTGAGTTTTAGCCGAAGTACATTTGTTACATACAAATGTAGAGCAAGTTTATACAGAATTCTGTCCGGAAGCAGGTTCAGCCTAGGGCCCTCTGCTATGATCGAATCCCGGTGGGGGAGCAGCGATTTATTCGTTAAGACTTCTCCGAAATCCTTGTTTTTGTTATTTTTATTTGTTGCCCACTTCAAAATGAATGACTAAAATATCAAAATTATCTGTAGAAATGTTGTCTTATTTTGACAAGCCAAAAAAATGTATTTGGGTCGGTATTTATTTTTGAACATTTTTTTCACTGATGTCTGTAAAAATGAGTCGGTAAGGCCAACAGAAGAGGGTTTCTTTTTTTCATGGCCTTATGAACATAAAACTGAAATATCTTCGAAGTTGCAGAGCAATATGATTCTTTAATAACTTCGTAATCGAGGTTTGAAAGTAAGTAGTTTGCTGCAATAATCATCCTCGTCTGCTATGCTGAAGTTACATGTGATAAAGTAAATGATTATATTCTTCAAAAAATGTGGAGGAAAAAAATAAAGATTTTTTGAATTTAAGGCCGAACATGGTTTACATGTACGGTACAGGTAGGCCTATAGCAAGAGTACTTGGCATTTAAAGTAACTATACTTCGCAGAAAAAAAAGAAGAAAATGAGTCATCAAGTCATGTTACCACATAAACTGACTGAACTGACCGAGGCGGGGGAACTTCAGATTCTTTTTAACCAGCCAGTCGGGCAGGTAACTCAAAAAAATACCTGCCCGGCAGAGATTCCACCAGCCAGTGTAAGACCTATACCGAGTTCAAAAAAAATGTACCCGCCAGTCAGACAGGTTCTTTTGTATCTTCACCCACTGGAGCAAAAGTTACCCGCTATGGGGAGATGGGCAGGTGCTATTTCCAGGCCTGTGACTGACTGATTTAAATTACATATTGTATCATGTTTTTCTGAAGAATGATCCGTCAATGTTGTTAAATTCTAATTTAATAAGCTTGCTTGGTGGATACTATAAAGCGAACCATGATTTGAAAGCTCACTGATACCTCGGGGGTCAACACAAAGTAAGCTGATAGCTTGTGAACGATGGGATGGCATTCGAGTCATTTATAAATAGCGTTATAAATGCTTGCTGGCTGTGACTGCTGCGTTGTTTGACATGTGAGGCTCTCTGTATGAATAGTAATTTTTGTGTACATACATTTTCACAGCATTTCCCGAGAGAGGGTTGCTTCAAGAGCGAATTTCACAATTTCCTTGATACAATGTACCTATCTATTTAAAGGCATATTATGTGATCTTTTCAAGATAGCGCCCTCTATTCATTATTTTTCTTAGAAAGTAGATTTTCTTGCAGATTTACATTTCTGATCATAAATCATACATACATTCCAAGTTACAGAGCGATACGATTCCTAATTACCTCAAAATCATGGTTTTAGAGTGAATTTAGAGTAAAAATATAAACTGTCGGAGTTATCCGACAGTTTATTTTCACTCTAAAATCATGATTTTGAAGTAATTAAGAATCGTATCGCCCTGTAACTTGGAATGTATGTACGATTTATGATCAGAAATGTAAATCTGCAAGAAAATCTTCTTTCAATTTTTTTTTTGATGTTGAGGGCGTTCCCTTGAAAGATCACATAATATACCTTTAAGGGAAATGCGCTTTAGCGCAAAAACGCACAAAAAAGAACCTTTTGCACACAAAAAGAACTTTTTTCATACCACAGGACAATTTTTCAAAAGCTGTCTAAATTTAGAACATAATGTCTATATTTTGGAATCTTACTTTTGGGAGCTTGAAGATGAAAGGAAACATAGTTATTGCGGAAGCTTTGGAACCCAAATGTTTATTTTTAACAGAATAAATCGTATTCAAAATTGGGAACCAGCGCGATGCAGGGGGTAACTCTCGAGCTGACGAAAGTCAATTTCTTTCCAAAATCAACAAACTGCATTACTGTGATAGTGTTTATTCTTGGCCTTGTTTAGTTTGAATTTAAGTTTTTCAGGAAAAATGATGGTTTTGAAAATTAAATAAGAAATGTGTAAACATCGAAAAGTGCATTTTGAGTATTTTTAACGCATGGCATATTTTTTGGTGAACAAAAAGCACCTTTTGTTTCAAAAAGCACCCTTTGCTCCAAAAAAAGGGTTTTTTTCTTCTAAAATCAGGCAGCGCTTTTAGTGCTTTTAAAAAGCGCAAATTCACAATCCCTAAATGTTTTTTGTTGTACATGTATGTCTATTTAATTTTATGGGTGAGACCGTGAGGAGGGGCCTTTGTAATTTGCAAAAATTAAAATACTGTGAAAATAATGGCTTTCATACAGGCACTGTAAAAATTGACATTTTTGTGCTACATTTATTTTTGTGTTTTTCGCGCTCTAATAAGCTACCAATAAAATAATAACGCACGAATGGATTTCTTATGCATTAAGTCTACATACATGGTGAAGCTACAAAAATCGCAAATTTAATAACATGCAAAATAGTTAAAAATCGGTGAAGCGTGAACAAATACTCTCGCGAAAATTACCACTTAAGAGTGTACGTGTATGCTATTTTATAAACATTGCGGTTAGTTGAAGACTGTCATATCAGGGTATCTGCTGCTCTCGTGGGCATGGCATTTTACTATGATGTAGTCATCACAGATAATGATGAAATAAATTGAAATAAATTTTTTAAAAATTAAAAAAAAGATAAAAGAGAAATAAGTGAGCTGATAGTATTAAAATATATCATGCTTGCTATGGCCTTTTAAAAGTGTACAGCTTATATAACATGCATGCAAGTCTATTAGTAGAGTGCGGAATGGATGATATACGAGCGATTTGAAACGCATCACTTGAGCAGTTGACAGCGTTTTATTTAAGTCAAGTTGCATGATGATATAGGGAATAGCATATATTTGTCTGTGCTTGTCTCGGGGTTTGTTCAATTTGCAAAATGTTCATATTATTTTTTCGCAAGGCATTTTTAAGTCACTCACAATTGAATGAGGTAAGCCCGGTGTTCTCTCCCTCGTATTCAGAGGGGTCACACATGATTGTTCCAGGGTCTTTAAATACTCCCTATTTGACAGCGTTTCACGGACAATTTTGCTAATTTGACCCCCTTTTCACACAAAAACACAGACATTTTGACTGAAGTGAAAATAACCCCTTTTTTCACCATTTCAAGGACACTTTCTAGTCCCCCTGTTTGCGCAAAATACCCCTTTTTTGCTATTCTCGAGACAATTTGATATGACACAATACTCCTTCTATTTTATTTTCTTCTTCGCGGGACATGCATTGTAGCCTCTCCAAAAAACACCCGTAATTTTTTGAAATCGCGGACATAACTTCCAAACGACCCCTTATTTTTGGAAATTTGCAGACATACATGAAGCTTCAAAAAACACAGCTAATTTTTTGAAATCGCAGACATAGCTTCAAAATACACCCCTAATTTGGAAAAATCACGGACATGGTACCCCCTTTTCCACATTTTTTGGAATGATCATGCATACCCAAAGTCAATGTTGACTGAAACCACCGGGGAGGTAAGGAAGTGTATTTCATTTAATCATGTAGAACGTGTGGTCCCGATTTTGACTAAGTATTTTGAGAAACATTTTAAAGAAAAAGTGTCTCAAGAAATTTCTGTGACAGAATTGTGACATTATGAAAGATATGGGGAACAAAAATTGCACATTCATTTTCCAAAAAAATACTTGAATCTGAAATGGGTTGCCGAATTCAGCA
>JAYJML010000081.1:83880-136100 GCA_035610835.1 Ophiura sarsii
ATTCAGGTTAAAATATGCGAACGAGGTTACGTGATCAAGTGAATGGGACGAACGCTTAACAACGGTTTCAATTCAAAAAATGATACTGACACTGCGGATGGTTAGCCACCCACAGTGGTTTTAGGGTGAAATAATTTAGTTCCAACGTGTGATGAATTTTATGGGGTCATATCAAAATCCATTGTTACATTGAAACCAACGGAAATTCAAAAATAACGGCCGTTCGTGTCCACCGTCGTCTGCGTGAATGTAGCAGACGACGCAACGCTGGCCACGCGTCTCTCAGACGACCCAATATGGCAACGGAAGTGCACCATTTTGAATTATTTTTAACAGTCATCGCCCGGTTTACGATGAAAATTCTTCTAATTATGATGAATTTGTCAAAATGATAAGATTAACATTCGCGATTACGTGTTATTCCAATACGAATTTAAAATTTAGGCTGTTTAGGTTCCGCGTGGCCACCGTCATCAGTGTAAATCTAACGCGAGAATAGCGCCACCAAACCTATGCTGACCAAATATGACGTTAAACCTGGTTTAAAACGCGCTAAACGCCGGTCACGGACGCATTCCGGACGATTACCCTAATTTATGTAAATATGCAAAAGGGACCGTTTTTGCTACGTACATCAGTATAGCACTTTCCTATCCAAAAATTAATAGTATCCCTGATGCAATCCATCTTGCAATATCCGGGTTAGTAAATTTACACTGCAACTTACTCTTGAGTCCGACCAGGTGTAAGATTTAGCGTAACTTATTCGTGGTTTACTAGTTAGTAGCTTTATTATTCCGGGTTGGTCCTCTCAAAATGTTCATTTATACCCTCACTCAAGCGCTATTCTTCACTTAAACTCGCCATTTGTACAAATTATGTACTAGATTTGTATCTTCAACCTTGGTTTCGAAATCACCATAGAAATGTATACACGATTTTTCATTTCATTTCATATTAATTCAGTACTCAAATTACATAATTGCACAATATCAAAAATCACATGTATATATAAAAGCACACATAAACTAGAGCGGTTCTCGGGTTTCGCGGTTTTCGAGTTTCGCGGTTGATGGGGTTTAGCAGTGTCAGATTTAGTGGTTATCAATAGGGCGGTTATTGACATTGTATTGGTTTTAACATGATATGTTAGGATCTGACCAGAACCATGGAGGACGGGCGGAGAGTGATGGTATGAAAATGAAATGATTATGAAGTGGTTTGGATTTATTGTGTGGGAGATAATATTTGAAACCCGTTTGTTTGTTCTAAAGGGTTTGCTTTGTATTTGATTCAACCATAAGAATGAATTGCTGACAGAGCTGCTGTAGGTGTTTGATGTGGCCTGGAGAGTATATTTAGGTGTGAAGGTAAAAAGTTTGATTTGATTAATGTACTTTCCGGTTGCAACCTTGGCCCTAGGGGACCTAGGACTTAGCGGGGACCATGCGGGTAAGAAAAATGTTGCCTTTCTACGCAGGGACAAGAGTCAGTACTCATTAGTGGTATATCATTACGTTTGTCACCAATACAATTGTAGAATGTAATTTATATAGACATGCTTGTCTATTAATTAGCAAGAGTTGAAATGCAAATTCCATTTAAATGGAATGGGGCTGGTGAAAGTTTGAGTGAAGTGCACATGTAAACACACTTGTACTCAAAATGCACAATATACAAAGAAGAATAGGCAGAAACAGTAATGTAATAATCTTTACATAAACAGTTTATAAGATGAACATGGGTCCTTCCACGAAGTTGCGTACACAAGGTGTGACATGATAGTCAAATTTAAAAGTTGCCTGATTGAATTCCAAAACATCATTTTGAACTTCCTAATGTATGCATAATGTTAAAACGAAACAAACAAACAATCCTCACAATCACGAGGGCCGACTTGGCTATCTTATTCGTTACACCATCACCGACGAGAGATGAACGAAACTGATTAGAGCATGCGCATTGTGTTCTCTCAACATCGATCAGCTTATCGCCGGCGGCATATGATGTTATTGTTTACATGTAAAACAAGGCATTACACACATGCGCGTTTTGAACGGAATAGCCGCGATCGATTAACCCTAACCCTAGAACGTGGCAGTGGGGATGGAACGAAGAACAGGGGGAGGGGGTTAAATAAAAAATGGGAAAAATTATGTCCGCCGGCGCCGGGAGTTGAACCCGGGTCGGCCGCGTGACAGGCGAGATATACTAACACTCAGCCACGGGGGGAGGGCTTCACAGGCTAAGAAATCGGAGACCATATATACCCGTAGTTTAGTGCTACAGGAGATAGAACTTGTGCGCGCGCAAGCCACGTGGTGCTGGCTGTGAGGTGACTGTGAGACGTAGTAGCGTTAGGGTTATATAAATGCACTGTGTGGTGTCGTATTAACCCTAACCCTAGAACGTGGCAGTGGGGATGGAACGAAGAACAGGGGGAGGGGGTTAAATAAAAAATGGGAAAAATTATGTCCGCCGGCGCCGGGAGTTGAACCCGGGTCGGCCGCGTGACAGGCGAGATATACTAACACTCAGCCACGGGGGGAGGGCTTCACAGGCTAAGAAATCGGAGACCATATATACCCGTAGTTTAGTGCTACAGGAGATAGAACTTGTGCGCGCGCAAGCCACGTGGTGCTGGCTGTGAGGTGACTGTGAGACGTAGTAGCGTTAGGGTTAAAGTTAATAATTTTGTAAATTCGTCTTTGTATACCGACAGTCCAAGCAAACGCTAATTGAAAACTTGGCTTAAAATTTCTTTAAACTGAATAAAGCGACAAATATCAAAATTTGACAAATTAGCCAAAATACAATTATTTGGTTAAATAATTCAATTTTGTTTGGGTACGTATGAGATCGATGATACAAAAAAAAATCAAGCCGCAATCAATTTGGTGACAAAAAAGTCATTCGCATAGAAATCATAACGATTTTTTTTTTAAATTCTAGGCTTGACCGACAAATATCAAAATTTGAAAAATTAGCCCAAATACCATTATTTGGTTAAGTAATTCAATTTTTGTGGGTACATATGAGATCGATGATACAAAAAAAATCAAGCCGCAATCAATTTGGTGACAAAAAAGTCATTCGCATAGAAATAATAACAATTTTTTTTTTTAATTCTAGGCTTGACCGACAAATATCAAAATTTGAAAAATTAGCCCAAATACTATTATTTGGTTAAGTAATTCAATTTTTGTGGGTACATATGAGATCGATGATACAAAAAACTCAAGCCGCAATCAATTTGGCGACAAAAAAGTCATTCGCATAGAAATCATAACGAATTTTTTTTTTAATTTCTAGGCTTGACCAACAAATATCAAAATTTGAAAAATTAGCCCAAATACTATTATTTGGTTAAGTAATTCAATTTTTGTGGGTACATATGAGATCGATGATACAAAAAATCAAGTCGCAATCAATTTGACGACAAAAAAAGTTGTTCGCATAGAAATCATAACAATTTTTTTGTGTAAATCTAGGCTTGACCGACAAATATCAAAATTTGAAAAATTAGCCCAAATACCATTATTTGGTTAAATAATTCAATTTTGTTTGGGTACATATGAGATCGATGATACAAAAAGTCAAGTCGCAATCAATTTGACGACAAAAAAGTTGTTTGCATAGAAATCATAGGCCTAATGATTTTTTTTTAAATTCTAGGCTTGACCGACAAATATCAAAATTTGACAAATTAGCCCAAATACCATTATTTGGTTAAGTAATTCAATTTTTGTGGGTACATATGAGATCGATGATACAAAAAAAATCAAGCCGCAATCAATTTGGTGACAAAAAAGTCATTCGCATAGAAATAATAACAATTTTTTTTTTTAATTCTAGGCTTGACCGACAAATATCAAAATTTGAAAAATTAGCCCAAATACTATTATTTGGTTAAGTAATTCAATTTTTGTGGGTACATATGAGATCGATGATACAAAAAACTCAAGCCGCAATCAATTTGGCGACAAAAAAGTCATTCGCATAGAAATCATAACGAATTTTTTTTTTAATTTCTAGGCTTGACCAACAAATATCAAAATTTGAAAAATTAGCCCAAATACTATTATTTGGTTAAGTAATTCAATTTTTGTGGGTACATATGAGATCGATGATACAAAAAATCAAGTCGCAATCAATTTGACGACAAAAAAAGTTGTTCGCATAGAAATCATAACAATTTTTTTTTGTAAATCTAGGCTTGACCGACAAATATCAAAATTTGAAAAATTAGCCCAAATACCATTATTTGGTTAAATAATTCAATTTTGTTTGGGTACATATGAGATCGATGATACAAAAAGTCAAGTCGCAATCAATTTGACGACAAAAAAGTTGTTTGCATAGAAATCATAGGCCTAATAATTTTTTTTTAAATTCTAGGCTTGACCGACAAATATCAAAATGTGAAAAAATAGCCCAAATACCATTATTTGGTTAAATAATTCAAGTTTTTTTTGTACGTATGAGATCGATGATACAAAAAAGTCAAGCCGCAATCAATTTGACGACAAAAAAGTCATTCGCATAGAAATCATAACGATTTTTTTTTTAATTCTCGGCTTGACCGACAAATATCAAAATTTGACAAATTAGCCCAAATACCATTATTTGGTTAAATAATTCATTTTTGGGGGTACATATGAGATCGGTGATACAAAAAAGTTAAGCCGCAATCAATTTCATGACAAAAATGTCTTTCGTATAGAAATCATGAGCATTTAAAAAAATTAATTAAGTAGGCCTGAGTCTGACCGACAAATGTCAAAATTTTGAAAATGGACGCAAATATCATTATTAATGTTTGGATAATTTTTATTTTATTTTTAAAGAACCGATCGTTTCTATGTGCGAGTCGATAATATATTCAATTAAAAGGTAAAGCCTATCAGCTAGGGATGATCATATCATTGACTACAGAGGGCGACATTTTTTTGAAAATTAGTTGACCAAAATATGTAGAAAACTCCATGTTTACCTAGATGAATACAGCGATGTAGTACGATGTGGCTAGGATGTTTTCACTGATGTCTATATAACCCCGCACAAGCAACTAGACATCATGAAAGTAAACCGTTTTTTACCTAAAATGGTTTAAAATGTGCATGATTTGCCCAGTTTTCAGCAATATGAGGCAAACTACTTTTGGTTATAACTTGTTTATTATTCAGCCTGCAGACATGGTTGAACCATCATTTTTTATTGCAAAGTACTTTGTTTCCATGTACATGTATTCCATTTTGTAAAGAGATAATTTTATTTTCAAAATTTTATGAACATACCTATGCACTCTACGTTCGAAATAGCGTCGACATTCATAGTGCTTTACGAACTAACTTCTGCTTCTGCTTCTGCTTGATACTATGCAAACACAGCCATAAGGCTGTTATAACGCATAGGTCAGTGTGGTGGATGGTGTGATCAGTTTTTGAAGTGAGCTCTGTTTACGTGTTCTTTAATGTCAATTTGAGAGAGTGCGCTTTTGAAGGCAGAAATGTCTGTTATTGACCGGATGTTTGGTGGTAGGAGATTCCATTCGCGGATTGATTTCGGGTAGAAGGAGTGTTGATAACATATTTTGTTGAAAGGTGGCATCTCGAGTAGATGAGGTCCGGTGAGATTTCTAGTGACGCGGGTTCCCTGGTTTCGGTGCGGAGTTACATTTGATGGTAATATTTTGTGTACTTCTTTAAAAATGGCTATTAGTCGGGACTTGGTACGACGGTCTTCAAGGGTTTCCCATTTGAGGTCGTTGAGCATTTTAGTGACGCTTGATCTTCTACTGTAGTCACGGAGGACGAACCGAGCTGCGCGGCGTTGGATTTTCTCGAGGGAGGCCTTGTTGTTTTCATGGTGGGGGTCCCATACGGTTGAGCAGTATTCTAATCTTGGACGCACAAGAGTTTTGTAGGCGGTCTCTTTCACTGTTTTGCTACACGAGTAGATGTTCCTTCTCAAGAGTCCTAGCACTTTGTTTGCTTTGTTGGTAACGTGCTTGATGTGGCAGGCCCAGTCGAGGTTTCTGCTTATATTTACTCCCAGGTATGGTTGGTGGTCAACAGTCTGGAGAACGGTGTCATTCATGCTGTAGTTAAAAGTGAGGGGCTTGGTTTTGTGTGTGACATGCATGGAGTAACACTTGGTCGAGTTAAACGCCATTTGCCAGGTCTTTTCCCATTGGCAGAGCGAGTCAATGTCGCGTTGAAGGAGTTTGCTGTCGTCTTGGTGACGTATTTCCCTGTATAATATGCAGTCATCTGCAAACAGCCTTACTTTGGATGACACGGTATCAGGCAAATCGTTGATATATAGTAGGAAAAGCAAAGGCCCCAACACAGTCCCCTGAGGTACACCTGATGTTACTGGCGATTCTCGCGAGGATGCTCCCTCTAGCTGGACTTGTTGGTGTCTTGATGTGAGGAAGTGATCAATCCAGTCCAGCAGGCTGGTATTTATGCCGACATTTTTGAGTTTTTGTAGAAGCCTCTGGTGGGGAACTGTGTCGAAGGCCTTGCTGAAGTCCAATATGATTAAATCTACTTGGCTCCTGTTGTCAAGGATCTTGGTTAAATCGTCGATTAGGCCTGATAGTTGAGAGTCGCATGATCTTCCTTGGCGGAAGCCGTGTTGATGGTTTGATAAGACTTTGTGTTTGTCCAGGTGATCCATGATGTGGCGATGAATAATGTGTTCCAAGATTTTACATGGGATTGAGGTGAGTGAAATTGGTCGGTAGTTTGCTGGGTTTGTGCGGTCTCCTTTCTTGTAGATCGGGATGACGTTGGCCTTGAGCCATTCGTCCGGAAGTTCACCAGTATCAACGGATTTTTGAAAGATCTTCTGCAGGATGGGTGCTAGGCTTTTTGCACAGCTTTTGAGTACTCTTGCCGGGATTTGATCCGGTCCAGCAGCTTTCTTAGGTTGTATATCTGTGAGAAGCTTTTCTACCCCTTTGGTGTTAATGATGAGTTTGGGTAAGTCCGGGATGCTGTTGGGCGTCATTTGCGGGATGTTGTGCAGATTTTCCTTAGTGAAGACTGAGCAAAATTGAGTGTTGAGAGCTTGCGCCTTTTCTGTGGCAAGTGATACCATGTGACCCATAGAAGAGAGGTTGGATATGCCGAAAACTTCTTGACTAGTGGACTTTATGTATTTCCAAAATGGTTTAGTGTTATCGCTTTTCAGACTCTCTCCAATGACCTCATTCATGTACGTCCGATGTGCTTTTTTAATTCCACGATCGATGGAGCGTCGTGAGGACTTGAACTTCAGCCAATCCTCGGGGGAACCGGAGTTTCTAGCTTTGTTGTAAAGTCTCTGTTTTCTGCGAATAGAACGCCTGGTTGATTGGTCCACCCAGGGTAGGTTGAACCTCGTCGAGCTCATTTTTGAGGGTACATGCTTGTTGATGGTTCTTTGAAGAACTGCTTGGAGATCAGTCCACAGTGTGTTTGTACTTGCAGAAGCAATATAAGCATTGGTCAATTTCTCGTTGAATTTCAGCAGGTCTTCAGCGGCAGCATTAAAGTTGGCTTTATGGTAGAGAAAAATCTTCCTGCGGGGAGGTTTTATTGACTTGGTAGCAAATTTGGCTTCTACCATCACAACATCATGATCGCTGATCCCGGCGAGAACCTGTTGGTCTGCAACAAGCGATGGATTGGTGACAAAACACAAATCAAGAATGTTCTTGTCCCTTGTAGGTTTATCAATAATTTGGGTCAAGTTGTAGTCGTCCGCAATGTCCAACATTTTCTTACTGCATGCTGGGTATCGACCGCCCGGAGTGAAGGTATTTGTTATCCAATTTATGTCAGGGAGATTAAAATCACCCAGCAGCCAGATGGGTGCTGAGATTGGAATTTTTGAGAGTGATAAGTCGAGTTCAGCAAGATAATTAACGTCAGTTGTTTGCGATCTATAAAATGCCCCTACGTAAACAGTTTTGAGTCCCTTTATAAGAATGCTGATCCATATTATTTCACAGTTGGTGTCCAGTTCTTTGACTTCAGAAGCAATATAATTGTTCTTGACAGCAATGAATACACCCCCATGGGAGTCAGTGATGCGATCTTTTCTGAATATCTGAAAAGATGGCGGAAATATTTCGCCAGAGGCAATGTTTGAATTTAACCACGACTCGGTTCCCACTATGATGTCCGGGTCTTCAGTAGTTATCAAGGCTTGGAAGTTTGCCATTTTGGCCTTAACACTTTGACAGTTGATGTTAAGGATTTTCAGTTTTTCCTGGCGGTACTTGCGTTTTTTGTGAGATTGATGATTTGACTTGGCTTTGTTAGGTTTGGAATCCCCATTCCTGGCTTTATTTGGCGTAGATGTTTTTGGGCTACCCACTTCGTCCAAATTTGAGACATTTAGCGAATCCAGTTCGTCACTGAGGGGGTCATAACTGTTTGACAGTTCAATGCTCGATGTGAAAAAGGAGGAATTAAAGTTAGCTATACCACAGTTGCAACATGACCACGAATATGATGGGTGGTCTACCAACACCCTGTAAATTTCTTCATTCATTTCAATGCAGGACCTGTGAAACCATTGGCTACAGTCATCACATTCAATAGCTTGTTGGCCATATTTGGCAGCTTTTTTGCATATACTACATGGATATTTAGGCTGGTATGGGCCTGGGTTTAGGGCGATGTCATTGGCAAAAATTAGCATGAAGAGGACGTATGTCATTGGTCTTGACTTGAACATTGTCAGTTTTTTCTTGTTGTACACTTGTGTTGATGAATTCAAAGCAAAACGGAACAAACTCACCCGATCCTCTGTGGTACAATTCTTGGTGGTAGTCGGGGTAGTCCAGTGTTCACTGAATTGAAGGTGTGGTAACTCAAGGTGATGGGCATCAATGGTACTTTTGAAGACGAGAATCCCGAATCCGGTTAATAGTGTGAAGAATAAACCCCCACGATGATCCATTTTAAAAGCCACAGGATGTAGTAAAAACGTTAAAATCCCAACTTACAAGTTCACGATTAAAAAATCCAATAGGTGATGGTATAAACCAGACGCGTACGTATAGAATAAGAAGTATAACACACTCGTAAAAGTAAAAGTTAAACATAAATCCACTGAACAAATCCACTTTAAAAGTCACGATGATGGAATTTTAAAAATGGCCGACGCTGAGTGCTGACTTGGCGCGAAAACATCAAATTTAAAAACATGAAGTTACTAGTCGATGATGATAAAATGTGCAGTATTGCACCGAGTTGCGAGGAAGAATTCCATAAAACTATCCAAAATGAAGAACTTAAAGTCAAAAGATGCATAAATACAAGTTAAAAAGCAGGCATTTCCTGCTAGCATGCTACGCTATGCTACGGTATGGCTATGCATGCTGATCTATCGCGATGGAGAGCTCGATCACAACACGTCCGTCCACACTGACTACTACTACTACTCTAACGATGTGGCCAACTTTGGCAATGATTTTGAATAGATTACATCCCCCCAGTCTTTAATATTACCGTATGGTGTAATAGCATGTATTACAATGGTATAACTAAAACCGCGACAAGTCGGGGCTCTGTTTGTTATGTAAACATAAAATAAAAATAGCAACGCTCATCAACCATCGTTGTACTTGTACTAAGAAAATATGCATTCTCAAGGCAAAAAAATATTTTTACTCATATGAGGCAGATTAACCCCAACTTTGAACTCGTCCAAGTTATTGGCGATTTGTACATGCTCACAAAATCTGGAATCCATTGATGACTTAATGAAGACGTAATCGCAAACACAAATTTCAGCTAACGGGCAATCTCTAGGGGCGAGACCAAACATAAAATAGCCTAGCGCTGCACAAAACTGAATTGACAATGAATTGCGTATAGTGGCGTTTGGGGGACTCATATCAATACGCTGTAGTTTCATGCTCTACTACGCTTTAACTCTTTCCGCTCACACACATGGGTAGTAAACTACGGCACAACATAATGACGCCCCTTGATTGGAAAAACGGTGATCCACGCTTGCGATCAGCGACGGAGCGTTATGGAGTATATAAAACATTATGGTGATATACGGGGGTACAATAACTAGAATCGCCGCCATTTTCTTTGATGTGACGATGTCGAATAGAAAATAAATATCCCTATCGCGGAAACATTATCCCTCAAAATTCTCCAAATAACCAGTCACTCGAACTCAGCCGAGGTAAATACTGTACCAATATCGTGTCCACAAATTGTACTAATTCAAGCTGTATTTTTCGAGATATTTCGCACACAAACTTCGATTTCAAAATCTTAGGATGCCGGTACCCGTCCTCCAAAGACATAAAAGCAATGCTTGCTAGAATACGGCAGGATTGGGAAAATGTATAAAATACCAGAAGAGTACCAAGGATAGCCCAAAAAGCTTATTTCCATTGGGGTCCTTTTATAGGAAAAGAGAGACATGAGGGCGAAAGACTGGAACGTGACGAGACTACGGTATAAACAAATAAATAAATATATATATATACAGGGTGTCCCAAAAGTCTATGCACGACTTTGAATCTTTGTATTTCACAAAATATAAGTCGTATTGAAAATATGAATACATATTTAGAAAGAGGAGATGTGGGAAATCATTTTTGAAACCAAACATTGAAGTAACATCTGTTTGTAATGCCACCATCGAAGTAAAATATATATTACTGCAAAAATGTAATTTTATATTTCGGAGGAATAAAGCTCATAAATCCACACCTATTGAGATTAACGAAAAGACGGTTAGAGTTGGTTACACGGAAAGTGATCCGTCAATTGTAATATTTAAATTTTACATTACAGTGATCCCATCATAATAACAAACTATATCACACATAATGTTCGTTTCTATAGTGAAATCTAGTTTAAATGTTTCCATTTATACAGGGACGTGTGCTAATGCAAGCCAAACACAGACCTAAAAAATTGAATAACGTAACAGAAAAGTGAACACACACATCATACAGCTGTCAAACATATTAACATTTAAACTTACCGGATTATTTTAATGCTGCTTGTTTTAGTCTTTTTTCTACCACATCGAGACAAATCATGCACAGTTCTTGTGTTCAAAAATGTATCCACCAACTTCAGAATGGATATTCTTGAAATGTTTTCTGAACTTTTGTTGAGTGATTTAAACTGAATTTGTTTTAGCGTAGAACCATACAATTTGTATTCGCTTATCTATGCTGTAAACCACCTTGAATGAAGACTTTTGCTGTGCAATTTTGTCTATTATGCCTATTTATGTTGTGATTGACCGAGTTTGGTAATAAAACATTAATGTTGCAAGGTAATCAGTGAACTGTGACTAATGCGCAACGTTGCTTTCATACCGTTAATTTATGCGCACCTGATTTTAGCAACAATGTGTGGTACCTCATGGTATAGGTAGGTCTGGCACACGGCCACAAACTTTCAACCAGTTTTATATTGTGGGTTCACCAATATGGTTGTGTTTGGTATCAAAATAATTTCCCAAATCTAGTCTATCAAAATATGGTTAAATTTATACCATACGATTTATATTTTATGAGATATGACTCTTCAAAAACGTGCATAGACTTTTGGGACACCCTCTATATATATATAAAAGCACAAAACCCAAAGAATATTGCACAAACGAACCCTAAAAATCCAGTACCAAAGCTATGAAGCAACAAATGAATCCTGCTCAGCCATAAGGGCCTGGTCAGCCAGGTATTTTTGATGGCCTTTTTACATCTGAAATAATTATTGATTTCCTTGATGGAATTAGGCAGGGAGTTCCAATGTTGGATACCACTGTAAAAGGTGTTTTTAGCCTGGCCCTGAATCCTAGGAATGGTGAAGTTGTATGAGCTACCCCTGGTACTGTGGTTATGTAGAGATGATATACGTGTAAACTTAAAATTTAAATAGTCAGGTGAGAGACCATGGAAGATTTTAAAAACTTGGTTCAATTTTAGTTGGGTCACCCTATCTTTGACAGATACCAAACAAAGTTTACTACGTTGTTCTTGACCAACATGGGTGCGTGGACCCATACCCAAAACGAACCTGACCACCCTGTTCTGCATAGTTTGAAGCCTATTTTTTAAATATCGAGGGAGTGGTGAAAACCATGCAGAACAGGCATGAATTTACAGCATGAATTTAAGTATTCACATTAAAAACGTTGAAGTGAAGTATTCATCCATCCGTAATAGGTCATATGTAGGACAATTGTGTTTGTATTATACAGGGTGAATCAAAAACACCATTGTGGACCGTTTGAAACAACCCTTTGACCTTCATGTGAGCATTGAGCCATGACATTATTGTTGTTTGTATAAAACATATTTAATTTAGTTCAATTGAAGTCATTTTTCTCTATGACATCTTTGTAGTAACTTTGGAGGTATCCGCGGACAAGTCAATTTTGCACATGTTATCTTTAAACTACCGTATTTCATTAACAAACATTAATCCAGATATTATATGTTTTGTCCAGTGATGCTCAATGACCCTCTGTTTTTATAAAACACATAGACATTGATAAACATGAATTTTATTGATAATTTTTTGTTTTTTGTTACCCTATATTTTTATTTGTTGGGTCACAAATATTTGCGAAAGAAATTTAAAATGAAGAAATCAAGATGAAAAAACAATCCAAATAATTTCAAATAATGATACTGACAAGGTCACTAACAAGTATGGCAGTACGCTTATTAGAAATAAGTTTAAAGGCGAGACCCCATGATAGTTCACCACAGCTGACGAACTGGTCATATACACCTGTTCAATATAAAGTCAGACGGGCCGCGGTACAGAGTGAACATGGATAAATTGTAACCTTGGTGGTAAATTCACAAGAGAACTGGACGTGGGTGGCTAAGCAAACCAAGGGTAGATTCTCAGCTTTTGCCACAGTGCGCAAAGTTACATGTAGTCCTTACATAGTTCTGCATTCCCCGAACACACTATTCACCCGTGCGTGCATGGTATGAACTTCATCTACATGTAGAGCAGTTGACAACCAGTACAATACAGCTATTGATTTTCGCTGGGGTTGGCTTTTTCAATCTGTTTATAGCTCAATTAACTTTTTAAAATCAATACCGAAAGTCTATGAATGGTTTTTTTATAGAACGATTATAGAGAGAGCTATCATGACCGCAAAGTAACAGATTGATAGTGTAAATTGGTTCGGTTACAGCATTAAGTCAACCGGCGGTTGTTCAGTGTTGCATGCGCGAATATTTATACACCAGTAAAACATTTGACCTGAAAGAACCGGGCGGAACCAACCGTAACCGGCGGTCAACGGGCGGTCGAGTTTTGACGTCTTCCCTAAGCCAATTTGATAACACGGTTCATGTAATGAATTTGAATTCAAGCACCGATTCAATTAAATGTAGAATAGACGGGGAGCGGTTCCCTGTGTTGCTGACCGTTGCGCGTGGCTACATGGATAAGCTCTATTCTGTAAAATCGTGTTTGAGATTTTTCTCTTGGCTTTTTGGCACATTTGAATTAGGTTTGATTTGGTTTGGTATACGGCTGTTGAGTAATCGTACAATTTATAATGTTTATTCTGGACGTGTAAACGACGGGTGTTTTCTCCTAACTTGGTTAAGAATTGATGTACTGGTTAACATAACAAAATTAGGGTGTGGCTGGCACAAATCTTAACTCTGACGAAACATCTAACATTTTGTGCGGAAAGTTGTAGAAATTGATCTGGTTGATGCTAGATAGATAGATTAATAATAATACACATACCTGTTTCGTTGTATGAATCCTATCGATGTCTAATCATAGTCTGTATGACATGGCCAGTTGTCCGGGTAAATGACTGAGAAGTAAATTATCCGCAGGTCTAGTAAAATGTACGCTTCTTTCTTTGTTTATTACATATTTCGCAAGGTCATTAACGGTATCAAAACCAGTGTATACATACATCTGCTAGTAAAGGCTCAGCAGACTCCACAACGCTCCAACGATGAGAGCAAGCGTTGACCAACGTTTACCAATCAGGCTGCGTCATTTTGTTGTGGTGAAGCTACTACGCATGTGTGCGAGCGAAAAGAGTTTGAGCGTAGTGGAGTATGCTCAGCGCTTTAGGGACGTACCATTCGATCAAAGCATCCCTTTTTGTATTCACACCCCGACAATGCCATCGTTGTCATTTAAGAATTGCCCTTTTATCTATTTATACTTTTTGTTGCTTTAATTGTTTGTTTATTTATTCATTTGTTGGGTCGTTTGTTTCCTTGTTTGCTTGTTTATTTTAATTATATTTTTTGCCGTATAAGCCCTCCACCCCTTTTATATCTAATGGTACGTTTTTTACAATGTATCAGACATTTGTTCAAGCGTAAACAATAATCATCCAAATAATGAAACTCGGGGATTCCCCTTATGTGCCTGTTTCAAATGTTATGATCAAGAATAAAAGGTCTTTATTCACGGTTCATGACCTATTCCTATGTCCTTTATCCGACGTCAATGGGATGTTGTTTTTTATAGCTTATGTCAGAAAGCAGCAAGTGTTATGTATTGTCGTGGCGGTTACAACGTTGTTGTTCTACAATCAGTCTCACCCCTTTTTCGGCAAACTATTGGTTAGGCAATTGGATATAATTATGCTGTATTCGATTTTGAGACTCAGTGCTGCGGATATATTTTGTTGATAACAATATATATTTGGAAGAACTCGTTGTGTTTTGGGGTGCGGTTTTGTTTTTGTTTTTGTCTATGTTTCTTAGTTTGTTTGTTAGAGCATGTGTGGTCCAGTGGAACAGTGCAGGATTCAAAATCACTTTTTTGGCCATTTTTGGTCAAAATTTCAAAAATACAGCTTTAGAAGAAAAAATGAAAAAATAGTCTCTAGATTAGTGTCTTAATAGTATAATCAAGCAATTTTGGGATTTTTTTACTCAAAAATAATTTTGTTAGCTTGTCCCAAGAAAAATGGGTCAAAAAAGTGTGATTTTCTCAAAAAACCAACATTTTGGGTCAAAATTAATGCCAAAAATGGATTCTCTGACCCAAATCCCTTCCAAAAATGTATACTTTTATACGCATTTGATTATTAGTTCAATAATTACAGCACTCACAAAATCAAAAGAAAACTTCCTTGAGTCCCCCCTTAAAGACGCAAAGTGGCCCAAGTTATTTTACGACTAGTTTAGACAATTGGTCACTGCTTTGCGATTATACCACCGATTTGAATGAAATAAAGTTTATTTCAAAGCTGAAGACATTTCCTTTTCAAGCAAAGAACTCTTGAAACAAAAATGACATTAGAAATATTTGTAATAATATTTTCAAAATTGTATAACTGTTATTGTTACACCCTGTATAGCGCCAGCTATGCCAAGTGTTTACAGTGTACACACTAATCGCAATCCATGAGGGCCATAACGTATTGCGGCAACGCATTGATTTCCCAAAGCAACGCGTTTCTAAAATAGCCAATAGGACTACAGTTTTTGGCAACGCGTTGCTTTACTTTTAACCGAAGCAACGCGTATCGCAAGCCATGAGGTCCATAACGTATTGCGGCAACGCGTTGCTTTCGCAAACGGAATAAATCGCAATAACACAATATTTATAGTTTAAGATTGTTGGATATCCAATTTATAGTTTTAGCTTGTGCCATCCTTGTTTTTACCTCCCCGACCACCAACCCCCTGAGTGCTTTGGCATACAATTATGTTTTAATATCATTTCAACAGTGTCAAATATTGCGATTTATTCCGTTCCCAAAACAACGCGTTGCTTTGGCCAAAACAACACGTTGCTTTGGAAAACAACACGTGGTCAAAAGCCGTAATCTTATTGGCTCGCTAGGCAACGCGTTGCTTTGGGAAAGCAACGCGTTGCCGCAATACGTTATGGACCTCATGGCTTGCGATAATCGCAAGCCATGAGGTCCATAACGTATTGCGGCAACGCGTTGCTTTCGCAAACGGAATAAATCGCAATAACACAATATTTATAGTTTAAGATTGTTGGATATCCAATTTATAGTTTTAGCTTGTGCCATCCTTGTTTTTACCTCCCCGACCACCAACCCCCTGAGTGCTTTGGCATACAATTATGTTTTAATATCATTTCAACAGTGTCAAATATTGCGATTTATTCCGTTCCCAAAACAACGCGTTGCTTTGGCCAAAACAACACGTTGCTTTGGAAAACTACACGTGGTCAAAAGCCGTAATCTTATTGGCTCGCTAGGCAACGCGTTGCTTTGGGAAAGCAACGCGTTGCCGCAATACGTTATGGACCTCATGGCTTGCGATAAACGCGGTGCTTTTATTTTGGATTGGAAGCAACGCGTAGCTTTCATTTCAGCCGAAAGCAACGTGTTGCTTTGGATTTAAAAGTGCATCAATCACAGCGGGTCTTACGTGATTTCGATTTATATACCATGCATACCATGAGCTGCATCTAGCTATCTACTCTCTATCTCTCCGGTTGACGAATTTTGAAACAGGGAACTGAAGGGTGTACACTACGTGATAGAGGCCATATAGGGATATGTACAAAATTAGTGATACATAAACCCTATTTTAAACCACTAAATTTTGAAAATGGGACCTTGTAGTAAATTTAGCTTGAAGATGATTACTTTTTCTCACCAAAAAGTGATAACAGTAGGTAAGGTAGCCTATTCGATTTTCGAAGAGACTATCCCAACGAGCTATGAAATGTCACCGTAATCGCCCGTGTTTCTAGTCAAATTTGAAAGATCTCTCAAAATGTACTTAGATGAGGCATTTACACAATTGTTCTTACTGTTAAGTATTTTAAATTCAATATTGGTATGCATACTTTCCGATTCTAGTTTAGGAACACTTCTTTAGGGTAGGGATATCCCATTTAGTGTAGTGCGCCCTTAATCATGTTAATACAAATATTGTACTGAATGTACGTGAAAAGTGCTGGAATAGTTACCTCTGGAATAAGTTTTCTTGTTAATGTTTTAGTGTTTATTTGACTGAAATGGGGTACATGTACTGTGTTGTTGTACACAAAATGGTAACTTTTCCCCCCACCAACGTCCAAATTAGATTAATTCATCATGGCCTAGGGTGGGGGTGCTTACACAATTATACCGCAGCAGCATGTACCCTTTATCAGACTTTGTTTATCATTTAACTCCCCTGGTATATGGTTTTGCCTCCAGAATGCATTATTTTGCTTTATTTATACTACGTACACCATACTATAACTATGCAGGACTGCCGAATTTGATTCGAGTGTTTAGCTCAGGTTGTCTGCGGCTTCTGTAAAAATCATATTTTCTTCCCTAGAATATAATTCCAACAGGCGTACTAATACAAAACACTTCAAAATGGGTCTAATTAGGGCAAAACATGGATCGAAACAATCTCAGTATGGTTGAAAAATTCTTGTTTACGATATTTGTTTGCGATAACATTAAAAAAACAGCTGATATCTGACCCAATTAGACTTAAATACGGGGTCAAGGGTCAAATCTGACCGACTTCATTAAGTGTGCACACTACTTAATAGAGGCCCATAGGTGTACAAAATTAGTGATATAAAACCCTCATTTAGACCACTTAATTTTGAAATGGGACCTTTTAGAGTGAGTTTTACTTGAAGATGATTACTTCTTCTCACCAAAAGGTGAAAACAAGGTAGGGTAGACTGCTATGGCAGTATTTTCCACAATTAAAGAGATCAACCTGGTTTTCGCCGATAAACCTGACCAGGTTTATCAAATACTTTGCTTCTCGAACCGATATACCTGGTTTATCGAATCAAAAAAACGTTTTTCGATCGATAAACCAGGTTTTTCAAAAACCCAGCCTGAGCTGGCATATGTAGAGCACGCGGTTCATTTCGGGGATTCCCTAATACAACACGAGGCCATGTAGGTGATGAATATTTATGAGGTACAACGTCATCAAATTGCTACATCTGCGTGTTGAACTTATCGAATTTGATAAGCAAGATTTTCGTTCAACTAGGTTTATCGGTTTATCGGTCGATAAACCAGGTTTTTTTCGAAAACTTTCATATGAACGAACAAGTATTATGGAAAATCTTCTCCTTCATGGTCAGGCAACTCTTCTAAATATAGGTATCTTGCCCATTTGAATTCGGCAACCCATTTAAGATTTTGAAGTAGTATTTATAGCAACATGTTTAAGAAAAATTGTCTCAAGAAATTTGTGACAGAATTGTGACACCATGAAAGATATGGAAAACAAAAATTACACATTAATTGTTTTGGGGGCCCTATCGGGGCGTCTGCCGGGCCCTTTGCAGCAGATACTTTGTCTGGCAGGAGCCATTCTATACTCTGTGTGATGTTCATTTAAAAGTGGTTTGGGATGGTATCTCGTTCCATTGATCAAACACATTTTTCAGCCCCTTTCTGGGGTCCCTAGGGGCCACATGCAGCAGGAGGGCCGCGGCAGACATCCATATCTGCTTAAAGTAGGTTACATCATAAATGACCCTGTGGTCAGATGTTGGTACCTCGTTCCATTGATCATAAGGGTGCTTGCTGCCGTACTATGGCCTAATTAATTTATATCCTTCATAAATCAACCGTCTAAACACTAGATAGCAATAGCAATTTAAGAAAACCCTTTTAAAAACAATATATAATATAGGTGTCATCGGAATTCAAAACATAACAATGATAATCTACATAATCTACCAATTAATATTTTCTTTCAAAATAAATTTTTATTCATATAAATCATGTTCTGCTTGATAAATCAAAATTATTTTAGTATAACATACTCTTATTGTTTTCTAGTACAAGATTCAATTTTGTCTCAACACCGTACTGGTGATGAACATTAACCCTAACCCCTGAGGCACATTTTCCAAAAATATTTGTTCGTGCCCAAAAAGCGAGGGGAAAAGGGCCCCGGGGCTCGAACCCAGGACCTCTGGGTTAAGAGGCAAACGACTTACCACTGTGCCACGGGGATCAACCATGCTTTGCTCAGTATATTTCGCCAAGTATATAACCTGGGGCCATTATTTCATCGGTGATCCCAATGAATATGGTAATGAAATTTGTGAAATTTTGGAATGTCGTGCATGGGAGTGTTAACAAATGCTATGTTGTTGTAATACTCGATTTAAATTTGGTCTCAATCGTCCTGAGGATGAACATTTATAGGTCAATATGCGTATGTGTTGTTTCGAGAGAAAGTAGACAAATCAATGCACGCGCGCTGATGTTGATATGTAAATAATGGCACGACCCCGCAGGGGAGTGCTATTGTGAGCATATCAACATTTGCGCAAGTGCAATGATTTTTCTAATGTTTTGAGCAACAAAACATACGGATGTATTGACCTAATTCATACACGACACTATACAAATCAAAATTCACGACTTAAGAATAATTGTGATCTATGTAAAAACGAATAAAAACATGTTAACAAGTTTGCTAACACCCACAGTGAAAATCGGCGAACCCGCGATTCCTGAACAACGAATCAAAACAACGCAGAGTGCATGAGACGCTTTCGATGTATTCCGCGTATTTGGTTCTTGCTTTCTGATTGGTTCGACACTCCTAAGAGTGTATGAATAAATAACGATATCGGCCCTTTAATATAAATGTATAAGATGATAATATAATAACATTGTTTAATGTTTGAAATAATGGGCCCTTAAAATATCGTTACGTGTTATATATTTAAATGTACACACTTTTCTTAACATGTTGCTAATTCGTGAACACACTTAACACTTTCCACGAGGCAGGCGTCTGCAGACGACATTCCAAAAGGTCACAATATTAATCAATTTAAATGATTTAAAAAGAACATCTATTGACACTTTCTTTTAGAAGTGTTTGAATAAAAAAAGTTACACACGAAGTGTGAAATAACTCAACACTACACCAAATATTGGGAAACCCCACTCATTAGGATGTGACCCTCAATCCTCTCGTGAAAGAATGGATTTGCACTCTCTCTCATTAATAGTAGCTTTATACCCTCCACGCCCCCCCCCCCCCCCCTTTCCCATCCCTCACAACATCCCCTTCAAATGTGCGCGCATACCGGCAGGCAAGCTTTTGTTTGGTCGTGTTGGTAGGCAATTTGCGCGCACATCGACAGCAAGATTTTGTTTGCTTGGCTACTGTGACGTTATGGTGACATCGTCTATATTTGCCTTGATTCTAAACGTCCTTGATTAACACTTTCCACGCGGCTATTATTTTTACCATACACAAAACAGATTTTTCAGAAACCTTTCCCAACTTTCAAGGTCTATCTCAGGGAATACAGAACCAATACTAGGAATGTTTGTACTTATTTTAATGCATTTCTCAAGGTGATTCCAAATATGGTGATGAAATTCAATAATTTTGACATTTTTGAAACATTTTGTGAAATGTTGGAATGTCGTCTGCAGCCGCCTGCCGCGTGTAAAGTGTTAACGCTATCCGATGATGACCTGCATGATGACCTGTCTTTGACGTCACCAACATCCTCGCTTACAGAAGCCGTCTTATTGAGCATGATCTGCAATAATTTCAAATACAATAATTACACACAAATACTATTGAATGGTCTTTATTCATTTTTGATTTTTAGATGTCAGAAATGAAATAGAGATAGAAGCACGTAGACTACATGTAACTCCGAAACCGATTTCAAATTTTTAGATGTCAGAAATAAACAGAGATAGAAGCACGTAGACTACATGTAATTCCAAAACCGATTTCAAAAATGTTGATGAATTTTTCCGCAAGTAATGTGGATATTCAAAGGTTTCTAGATTTAAGAATGAATTAACATGATAGCAATCTATGGACTAAAGCGCATTCAATATTTGTTAGCAATTTTGAGTCATGAACAGCATTACCAGCATTTGTAGTTGACCCACATCGGCTTAAGCATAATCTGAAAATTGCTCAAGCAATCTTAAATTATTTCGGATAAAAAATGTGAAATCAAAATCATATTAGTTTAACACTTTCCACGCGGCAGGCAGCTGCAGACGACATTCCAAAATGTCACAAAATGTTTCAAAAATGTCAAAATTACTGTATTTCATTACCATATTTGGAATCACCATGAGAAATGCATTGATATAAGTACAAACATGCCTAGTATTTGGTCAGTAATCTTTGAGATAGACTTTGAAAATTATGAAAGGTTTCTGAAAAATCTGTTTTGTGTATGGTAAAAATAATAGCCGCGTGGAAAGCGTTAATCATGACCAAATCAAGGTGTTCATTTACCCGGCATTTTCCATTTATCTTCCAATTCATCCAAGTCTCCTTGACAAGCTGGGTACATTTCAATGGCTTTAATCATCTTTTTTCTGGTAGCGTCTTCACCATTTCTATCCACCCACAGGTGAAGAAGCTTTGAAGCTTGTGACTCAGTTGGTGTCGGACGCGATTCTACCTTGATGTTCTCAATATCCGTGTTATTGATCTTTTCGAGGTGGACATACACCGGATTTAGATATCGCAACTTGACTAATCCGACGATGTATAGTATATCCAATTGAGAAACTGGTTTGTCGAGGCCTATATGAAAATTGAAAAAGGAACTGTGTTTGAATGAGGGGTTTCTGCACCTTATGCACCCCCCCCCCCCCCCCCCAATTACGCCGTCGGTACACCGAAGGTCTTCGGTACAACAGGTAATAAGAAGAAGGGAGTGGGGGAAGGGGAGAGAGACAAGGAATAAAGGAGAACATCTGAAAATATCCCAAAAATAGAAAGCCCAGTATGAACTTTCATAGCTGTAAAATAGCTTAGAAATGCTCATGGATCAAAACCCATGTCATTAATTAGGCGCTCGTCAATTCTCTCGCTACTCGATCTTGACTGGGGTCTGCAAATATTATGGGCCCGCGCGTGGATCCGCCGCTGTTTCCTCGGTACATCATGCCTTTCGTCGGAACAATTGCATGTTGTGACCCCTCGAAATAAGTTTTTTAATAAATAAAAAACCGAATATTAGTTAGTGACGATAGGATCCATTGGAGGTGTTTTACAATATCCAATATGGCCGCCAAATGGAAAAGAGGCAAACATATTTCTACATTAGCATCATGAGTGGTCAAAAGTAAGCATATCCACTGTTGATAGAGTAAGTAATTTATTGGAAGGTAACAGTTACATAATATATGAATTGGAAGTACAGATGTACCATTATATGCATTTGAACGGATCTAAGGGCGTGTTCACACTGTACTTTCTATCCTGGACACGAGTTTATCCGGATTATATCCGGATTGATAAACACGTTAAAATACGATCGAAGCGTATAATATACGGATTGTATTCGGACAGGTTTCAAAATTATAATCCGGATCATTTATTACCACAAATTCCTATTCATACTGCATGTAAGCTTATTTTTTTCAGATGCACCCGGGTTTTATCTGGGATGTGGGTATTATTATTATTATTCATGGTATAGTTTATTGTCATCGCAGCCAGCCGGCTGAATTGGCACAATATTAAAAATTACAAAAATACATTAAGAATGCAAGATATACAATAATAGATTTTAAAAACAATGATATCATAAAAGCAAACACCCACCCTTGCATACAACATACACTCCACATTAAAGACCACAATTACCCCCACACCCCCCACACACACCCCACACCACATACACACTACCCCCTCCCTCCCCAAAAGAAATTGCACATAACACACGGTACAATGTACGTGACCACCAAACTCACACAATACATACCCCCACCCGCCCCCCACACGCCCCTACACACACACCACATACACTGCCCCTCCCTCCCCCAAAAGATATTGCACATAAAACATGGTACATATACGTGACCACCTGACTGACACCATACATACCCCCCCCCCCCCCCTCCCCCCTCACACTCCCCCACACACACCACATACACACCCTCCCTCCCCCAAAAGATATTGCACATAAAACATGGTACATTTACATGATTAATTAGTGGTCATTGGTCAAGTTATTATTCCACAGCTTGACAAGGTATGGGATTGGACTGTTGGCATGTCTTTTGGTACTCACTTTAGGAATTGTGAGGTGATTGCCATTGCGCAACATACGACCAGTTACGACCTCTCTTTGGCTGGGTAACAACATATTAAAAGTACTTGAACGCATAAGATTCTTGGCAAAAATAAAACAAATATGATCCCGCCTAGGTCTGAGTTGTTGAATATTACATGATAAAATAGCATTTTGGTACGAATCATATTTATAGCCTAAAATAATTTTACACGCTCTTTTTTGGATACGTTCAAGCATTACATACTGCCGCTCAATGAGACCAGGATGCCAAGCCGGCACGGCATATTCAAGGAGAGGACGCACATAACCAATGTAGATGGTGATAAGATCCTCGGTGGACAGCCCGAAACGCTTGAGAGTAGTGAGCATAAACAATCGGCCACTAGCACGCTTGATCATATCGCTGACCTGGATATCCCATTTTAAGTCACTAGATATTTTGATACCAAGGCTCTTAACCACATCGGTACATTGTAAATCCTTGCCACATAATTGAATTGTATAACTTGCTGCAATGTGAACACACCCTTAGAGTCTGCCTAAGACCACATTTAAGTATCCTGAAGATCCCCGTAGAGGGCATCATTATATCCAGCCAATTCAGCACATTTTCAGCAATATTTTCAGCAAATATCCAGCAAATCAATCACACCGTCTACACGACGTGTAAAGGTCCAAAGACTTTAATAGAAATATTTACATTGGAGGAACATTACCTTGCTGTTTCCATTCTTTACTGACATTGGTCACAGAAACTTTCAAGTTTTCACACCGCTCCATAGCATCAAGCAACACTCTCCTGGTAGCTTCCTTTCCATTTCTATTATACCAAAGAGTCAGGATTTCCTTTGCCTGTTTTTTCTGTTCTTCAAGTATTCCATCTCGAGGTATGATATTGTTGATGTCCCTGTCCGTCAGTCCCAGATGTGGGTACACATATTTGAGTTGATTGAGTTGAAATAGCTTCACGATGTTAAGTATGTCAATATCCGACAGCTGTTGATCTAATTAAAGAATAAAACAACAAAATTACATGAAAACAGAAAGTCATGAAATGCAATACATCTGGACACTCTCACTCAACCAACAATATGCTCAATGTCATGCGGTGCCATGTCAATAAGCAAAATAAAAACATCCATTCAAGCCGGAAGTTTTGGGGAAAAATTTCGCTCGACCGGCCGACCCTACCTGAGAGGCATGTTTTTGTCAAATTTATGGCATCGGATTTCAAAACGGCCAACAATAAACAGGATATTTCGTCAATCTGGATTCTGAAAGTCCACTTTATTCCAATTTTCTTTTTTTTTTTTTTTCTTTTTTTTTCTCTAATTTTTTTCAAATTAAGTTTCAAATTTTCCATCCACAATTTTTTTTTTTTTTTTAAATTGAATGCACAAACATACAATTGGATTTGAAAGAGGGAAAATTTGAAGTCCACAGTACTTCCTCAATACAAAACATGTGTAGCTAAGCATGATTATCATTCATGGTTTTGCCATCATATTTGGGCTTACATGTTGCCAATGGTTTTCCTTACAAGCCCAATTGTACCAAAACAACAACAATGCAAGGCAAAAAACCCACATGTTTTACTTCCATTCAATGTTACTGTTAGCGCACTATTTCAAGCGGTTGACTATTTCAAGCGGTCGACATACGTACAGTTTTGTCATGCAATTGCAATGTATGTACGCTTTCACGTCTCGTAGACATGCAAGTTTGTGCGTAATGTTGAAATGTCCATGTCAAATCTATGCATGCAGTACTATAATACCAGTAGTTATTAAGTGTGCTCCAGCACAGCATTCGATATATCCAACAAATGTTCATAATACGATTACTGCAGATCTTTGATTTTGATCCCATGGTGACATTGTCAGATCAGCAGAGTGTGCGCGCTAAGATTAAAAAGGGCGCATCGGTCCGAACTCGTCATTCGTCTTTGGTATATGTTCCACTTGCCATAACAAAATCAGAGTAAAAACCAATGTCATCTGCATGATTATTACAGTCTATGGTACCTACACAGTGCAGCTATGCTATATGTAAGGCAAACAGCAAGTGTTTCCAAAATGTAATGCAAATGCACCCAAAAAGGTTCCTGAAATCACACAAAAAAGGGAAATGCAGCCCAAATAATGTTCAAACAGGTAAAAGCAGCCCAAATAATGTGCAATTAAGAACAACATGACAAGAATTGGGCTACATAATGGTCCAATGAGTGAAGACAACAAGGCATCCTAAAGTTCTGAGTAAACATGTGTGATTAATGGCATACATGTGCTGTGTGTCCAGGCAGGGTCACCAAGTGTTACCAACTATAATAGCCCAATTATGTAATGAACAATAGATTTCCCTATATATTATTTCAATTGACAAACCTTATCATCACAAATGCACCTCATTGGGTCAAAAAGATCAGCCACAGACAAAAAGTAATCACAACATATACTGTAAAAGTGGAAATATTTGCACTACATTTATTTTCGCGCTTTTCGCGCTCAAATCAGCAAGCGCGAAAATTAAAACGCGCGAATATATTCATTTTGTATAGGTCTGTCTATGCATGGAAGCTCAAAATCGCGAAAATAAAAACAAGCAAAATTGTTCAAAATGTGCAATGCGCGAAGATTTACACGCGTGAACATTTCCACTTTTACAGTACCTGTCATGATATGACATAGGGCCTAGCTAGCTTTCTAGAATCAATATTTTTAAACCGTGAAGAGTTTTTTAAGCGATTAAGTTATCGCCTGCCTGCCTGCCTGCCTGCCTGCCTGCCTGCCTGCTGTCTGAAGCACAGAAAATGAACGCGCAAACCATTGCGTGTTTTGTCGGAGCAATTGCTGTACCGACAGATTTTTATGAGCTCAAATTACCCCCCCCCCCTCCCCCAATGAGCTAAAATAACCCCCCTCCCCTAATGAGCTCAAATTACCCCCCCCCCCCTTTTGTTTGAGACAAACAAATTGAATTCAGTTTTGTATGGAATATTAGAAATTTGTAACATTTATTTTAAATTTGAGGGGGTTTTTTTGGAAAATTATTGAAATCTTTTGAAATGATTTGAAAATGTGAACAAAATATTGCAATTTTTGAATGTTTTGGGGGAAAAAATGTGAAAATTATGAGAAAAAAATGTGAACATTAATGCAATTTTTGAATGGTTTTGGAAAAAAGTGAAAATTAATGCATTATTTGAATGTTTTTGAAAAAAGTGAAAATTAATGCATTTTTTGAATGTTTTTGAAAACAATAGGTGAAAATTCACCTAAAATTAATATGACCGACCGACCGACCGATGTAGGCATTGAACCCGGGTCACAGTGGTTTCAGGCAAGCAAGTCGCGCAACGCTGTGCATGTTACGGTTACGCGCCAGCCACATGGGACGCTGAGGAATCATCGTCGCGCATCAGCCGCCATCACGGTGCGAGAGTTGAAACAATGTCAACTATATAATCATCCGTCGACGTCGACCGATGCGCAACGACGGGGGTATGAACATGCCTTTTTTGGGCTACATACCAACCGATGCATTCTCTATGGGCTCAATGAAAATTGGGCCAATTTTTACCCCTGTTGCCGGTAAAAAAAGATGAAATCGGGCTAAAATTGATCTGAGTAACTCAAATTGATTCCTTGCGGGCTAAAATTGATCTGAGGAACTCAAATTGATTCCTTGCGTATACATTTCAAAAAGTCCAATCGTACTACAAAGGAATGCAACTTGAACTTGAACTTGGCTACCTTAAAAATGACTCGGTCAAAAATGTGATAAAAGTGGTTTATATAAGCTTACTTTTGTCAGTTATTGTCAATTTCTCTATAGCGAAACTTAACTAAACTGCATATAACAGGTCTGACTGACTTTTAAAACCTATCAATCTCACCTTTTGTAAAATAGCAAATATCGACTTCAATTTTCAAAACATTTGAGACGAATCTCATCAATATTCGATCGAGGGCACACCGCACAATAATATTCAGCCTTTCCACTTCCGGTTTAGTATCATTCCGAGATTTTTTTTTGTTCGATTTAAACCACGTATCTTAGCACGTTTGCGATGTTTAGATATTAAATAGGCAGTAGTTTTAATCAATTGCTGCACAATTCCCTACAACTTTGTTTTCCTCAGGACGATCAGGATAATACTTTTTGCTAGGCACTATTTTCTACAGAGTTGTGAAAGGTATCCCGACTTTTGCTCCGGAACTATTTTAGTATTAATTTATAGAGGGCGCTAGCATTATATTGAAATGGATTTTTTTACCACGGAGAGGTGGATGTGGATTACGTTACTTGTTCTTGAATTCTCTTTCTTTTTCATCGCATTTCATTTTCGTTTCTTTTTCTTGACCCTGGGATACCCCCACTTTTCCCACATCAATGTTCCTTTTTGACGGGGGGGGGGGCGAAATCAGGATAACTTTCTTTCACTTTTTTTTCTTCTTGTTTTTCTTTAAATGTTCAAATAAAATTTAATTTCTGAATTTCACTGGGAAATCTGGACTTTTCTTGGTCCATTTTGACACGAGAGCCTGTTAATATTAGTATTGCATTTGCATGCAGTGTGCAATGGGACGTAATCGCCATTGTAGCACAGTCACGAACAGTTCTTAATAAACTTAATCTTGTAATAAGAAGAAGAATAAGAGAAATCTGTATAGCCTATTGGCGCCTGACAACATTAAAACACATATAAAGAAAAATATGGAAGGTATAAAAACACCTTGTCCGCGGGATTGGAAGGTCGGAAGGCCTGCGCAGGATTCTGACCAAACGTAGTGTTAAGGTTCACTTCAAACCTAGACTAGAAACACACTCAGACAACATCTAGTCACGTCCAAAGACAAGATAGACAAGAATGAATGTAAAACAGTGTGCCATATCATCTGTCAAGAATGCCCTGCCTCATACATTGGTGAGACTAAACGTCCACTCAGCGCCAGAGCCACCGAACACTAACGTGAGCCGTCCCCCGTGACGAGTAGAGCGGGGCATGAGCGGATCCACTTCTACGTATGTTCACATGGTTATATATTCGGGGTATTGGGTAGGCACGATACCAGTGCTACCTTTTACATGACAGAAAGCAGATGTGAAGGAGGCTACTGCGCGATGTACACTCTCAGTAGTAAAATACTGCACAATGTTGAGCGAAAATCCCTTGCGGTTCATGACAAAGGTGTCAAGCACTTTGATGAAAACAGGCTGTAGCTACTATGTCCACTGTTGCTAAGACCATTATCTTAGGGTCAATAACTCGGTTTTGTGTTGGTGCAGGGGAGTGTTTATTGTGCATACATCGGTGTGCACTCAAGCTGATCTCGTAGCAACCAGTTTGATGGCCTGAGCTCAGCGTACCATCTTCTGGTCCGGTAAAGCGAGCACAACACTGCTTGTTGTGTTCGTATTAAATGCGGCACCATATCAGTTATGTTACTTTGCAGTATCCAGCCATGGTGGACGACGGCATATCGCCATCGGTCAGAAACTTCTAGTGGACCTTATCCCGGCCTTTTGTAGCTAAAATGTGATATGATTTATACATTTATAGTCCTGTAGAATAAAACAATAGTCTTATGGGAGTGAAGTAGTGACAGATCTGGTCTGAGATCTAAGCCATATTTCCTATACCTATTGCGTATATAATAATCTTTATAATTATACGCAAGGAGTACTATTACAGCTACTTCACTCCTAAAAGAATATGAATTGTCTTAAAATAATTATAACATGTATAAACATATCACAATTTCCAAATCCGGGATTAAGTCTTCAAGGCCTGCCTCCAGCAAGAAAGCTTTGACCGTTGTCACCCGCCATAGCTTAAATGTGCAAAGAATGTGCATAATGCACTTTACACAACAAAAGGGTAAATTGCCTTCACAGCATTATTGGGTAAAGGAAATTTACCCAATTTATGTGTACCAAAATAACACAAGTGTTGGGTAAAACCTCAACACAACCCCGGTTGTGTAAAGTGTTACACATAATTGGGTCAAAATAGGGAACATGGTCGTTTTGGGGTAAACATTTACCCAACGATATTGTGTCAAAGTTTTAAACTTTGTTGGGCAAAACAGTTCCGCATCATCAACTACTACGTTAGCTCAGTCGATTACGGCGTTCGCAAGTGTAATTGCTCTAAACGATCAAGTCTACGAGAATAAGATGAACAGATGATTTTAATTTGGCAACATTTCGCATGTTCTGTCATTCTCTGTGTAGAAAGCCGCGTTACCGATCGGTGTAACAATTGTCCAGTCAAGGTAAAGTAAACTAGCCGTGCGTGTAGTGTCGCGGGAGCACATTATTATCAAGGTCGATTTTTCAACGGTTTCATTCAATGTATGCTTTTTTCATGCCATGCCAATCTCAACATTTGCCAACTAATTTCAGCAATTTCTTTCAATCTTGTCATATTTAGTCATATAAAATATATTAACACAAAACACTTCCACATCATCAACTACCTCGTTAGCTCAGGGGATACTGCGTCATTCTTAGTATACAGAGGTTGTGGGTTCGAACCCCCTATCCGGTCAAGTTCAGGTAAGTTCTTAAATTCCATGGAAAATAAAATTGAGAAAGAAGATTAGAATGCAAATATGACACCCAAAATGGCTTAAAATATATACCTGCATTTTTTAAAATTAATTTATGTGTACCAAAATGTACCAAAAGTGTTGGGTAAAACATCTACACAACCCCGGTTGTGTAAAGTGTTACACATAGTTGGGTCAAAATACCCAACGATATTGTGTCAAATTTTAAACTTTGTTGGGTAAAATTGACATATTTGATAAGTAAAATGTTCACTATGTGTTGTGTAAGACTCTACACAACCACTGTTGTGTACATTTTTACCCAACAAACAACCATGTTCCCTTTTTACCATCGTGAAGTGTAGTATTTTACCCAACATTGCTTAATTTTTTCTAAGAGTGTAGTAAAAAATTATTTTTAAAATACCTGCTACATCTACATCTTTTTGTTCTTCTCTTCGTATTTTTCTGTCCATTTCTGCCTCTGAAGTGTAAACATATATCGACTGATTAGAGAACAAAATGTATAGCTTCCTGTAAATCATAACATTGACATATTGATATCGGATCGCCCATACAATGATATTTTACGAATGCACTTAAACAAACACCCCCCCCCCCACACACACAGCAAGATGACTATTTATTTATTTATTTATTTATTTATTTTTCTTCTTTCCCCTAGCCCCCCACCCCCTGACCCCTCACTTACTAGCGCGAGCGATAATCAATTAATTATTGTTCAAAAATTAAACCGATAAGGAAGATCAATTTCAAAACTGCAGTCATTGCATACATGTATACGCTCTTGTGTGGCTCATAATGATAAACTTACCACCACTTTCTGCTGGATTACTTTGAATGATGATAGTGTTGTGCTCTCCAACAACTACTATGTTCCTATCACCTGTTACTGAAGCACCACCCGTCACACTCCCTTCTCCATCCATAGCTGTAATATTTGTTGAATGTTAGTTTGAAGAGTTAATGTTTGAATTGCATACAATTTTTCAATAAAAAACAATTAAATACCTACAAACAGGGGCGTCAATCCTGTATGGACGAGGGGACATGTCCCCCCACCCCCCCCCCCCCCCCCCCACCCACCATGTTTTGAGGTGGGGTGAACACAATATCAAATACCCCCCCCCCCCCTCCATGTTTTGAGTTTACATGTGATCGAAATAGAACAATTTAGAAACAAATAATGTAACTGGAGAGCCCACGCATATGGTTGGCCGAGTCCGCCATAACGTATATCTATACGCGTATTGATATACGTACTCGATTTTCGAATACGCGTGATCGAATTTCAAACCACGTGGTTGATATTGACCAATTCTAATCGAGTTTCGAATACGTTTGATAATATTTTTCAATTATGCGGTACAGACATTTCGAGCCCGCGTAATATAGTCCTGTAATAGTAAACAGCCTCGTTCAGGGAAATTTAGGTTATAGTTAGGCCAAATATCAACATATTTTAAACATGTTTAGTAGTGGCTAATTGGCGAGTTGTGAATGGGATGGGAGAGTTGATGTGTAGAGAGTTGTACAGTGAGGTGTATGGAGAGATGGCGGGTTGTGAGGCGAGTTGTGGGGCGAGCAGTGGCGTACATAGGGGGTCCAGTTTTTTGTGCATGGTTTTACGATTTTTTGGGAGTCTGTAAAAAAAAAGATTGTCGGTAAATCATGCCTTTCTGAGGTACAACTATGGTCGTGCCCCCCCCCCCCCCCCCCCCCCCCCAGTTTCAAAAGCTGGGTACGCCACTGGGGGGGAGTTGTGGAGCGATTTGAGGAGTGAGTTGTGTAAAATTAATGTGGGTGAGCCAAGTACAATTATTTATGGAGTGAATACAATAACTATGATTTTATTTTAAATGTTTAAGTGCAGCGTCCTATAAACTTTAAATTACAGATTTAGTTTATTTTGATTTGATTAGATCAAGATTTATATTTTGTAAGAAGAGGTAGCTACTAACCATGACCCTGTTATTTAAAAAAAAAATGGAATGAGGTCTATATTGTATATCGGGGAGGGGGGGGGGGTTGAATCTCCAATCTCTGACTGATATTATTATTGATTCACTCGTGCCTTACATTTATCCGGGTCACTGGAATATTAAGGTTTAAGTGTAGGGTGGGGTGGTGGGGTTGGGTGCAATTCCCCAGTCAGAAATCTTTGGAATGGGGGTGGGGTGCACTTTTCCCCAGTCAAGAACCTTTTCCCCACGACAATTGTAAATATTGGAGCTGTGACCAGGGGCGTAACTTAGAGGTGGGTAGGTTGCATCCCCCTGATGCCCACCCCAGATGAAATGACAAACTCGATTTATTTTATATACCAACAAAATAGCCGGCTACACAATGTATGCCCTAGATCACAGACCTGCCCCCTCGTGCCCAATTGCTCATGCTCATGCCTGTGAGCTTGTTGAGATAGGCAATTCAAAAGAGGTCATATCATACCATTTCCTCTTCTTCAAACAGATTGAGAAATTGCACACAGTATTTTCTCCTCTAAGTCTAATTATTAACATCAATCAATTCTGTGTTTGTACAGTACAACCCAAACATAACTTGTGCAATGTGCATTGAAATATACTACAGGGCAAAGACATTTATTTACCAAGGCCAGGTCATTGTTCGTATACCCATAGCAGGATCCTATTACCTGCCATATGGTATACCGAGGCTATACAATGTGTTGTGTACGACAATGCCAGTATAGTGAATGTATCACACGCGGCGGTCATGCAGCGCTATAGTACAAAATCATAAATAAAGTTTGTATAATAGGGACCTAAATATATACACATAAATTCAGGAAAGAAAACTTCACATGTTATAATGCTTTAATTTCCATTAAAAAGATAATTGTAGTTGTGATATTTCATGTTCATGTACGAGGATACTTTTCGAATGCGTGTATTTTCCCCGCGAATTCTATTCTCTATCAAACGTACTCGAAACTCGATTGGAATTGGTCAATATCAACCACGTGGTTTGAAATTCGAATACGCGTGTTCGAAAATCGAGTACGTATATCAATACGTGTATAGATATACGTTATGGCGGACTCGGCCAACCATACACGCAGAGCCTTGGAAACGCCAGAAAACCGATAGCTCCAAGAGGGCGCTGCTCCCTTGACCCCCGTCGGGGCTTTGCCCCTGGACACCACCGGGACCCTTAAGCGGGCCCCTGGACCCCACGCCAATTTCATTTCAAAATGGATTGACGTCAAGTGGAGGGGATTGTGGGCTGAGGCAAGAAAGAAACAGACACTATTTCACCTTTTATATTAAGGGCAGTGTCAACCCGGCACTTGTTTCAAAAATTGAATTTCATATTTCTCTATTATTTTATACTTTTATATGTATTCTATCATTACCATCATAAGTTACTAATCGGAAGCGATTATATCCTGTTCTTTTGGGTGATTTAAAATTGTTGTTTTGGTAAGTTTGAGCCAGGAAAAGGCGCATGGTTATTTGGCGGGAAATTGAGCGGAGTTCCGCGCTTTTCAAATGCTACGACAGCTGTTCGATTATTGCGTCGCGCGCTGAATCTTCCTGTGCGTAATAATAGACGCGCCGCTTAATATCCGCGACGAAGACGCGAAAACAAAAGAGCGCAAAACAATGCCTAAAAATGTAAACAAAGGCCAATCTTACGATCATTTAAATTTCAGTTTTCTTCCAATTTCTTAACATTGTGATAATATAAATTGAATCTGATAGTTTATTTTGATTGTTCATAATAGTATACTCGCCTTTAAGGTCACACGCCCGTGTATTCCGAGAATATTTGGCTTTAAATGGTGGAAAATGTCAATATTTTTACTAAATCGCTGTTTTCTAGAAGTTCGAATTTGAAGGAATTTTACGATTTTTCAGACAGCATATTTAAAAAGATATCAAACTATCAGGTAAGATTTTACTATCATTGTGTAGAGGACTTTCAGCGCTAGGAGGCAATTATTTATTTTTTCGATTATGGATTTTAAACTCGAGATATGCATCCAAAAAGTGCCAAAAATGTGATTTTTGAGATAAAAATCTCATTGTTGGCACTTTTTGGTCAATATTTTCAAAAATAAAAATGTTTAAGCAAAAAAAAAAAGTGCTTCCTAGATAATTGACTTTAGATGATTTTGGTGAAATATTGAAATTTTTAATCAAAAACTGATTTTGTGCGTTGCGCGTACTACACAGCGTAATCTTACCGTGGTAACGCGTCGCGTGCATGTTTGCGCAAGGGCTCACTGCCGCGGCACACGCACCCCCCTACACATGGCGAAGAAGCCACACGGGAATTATATAGGCGGCCTGTTGGTAGGGATATTTGGTGCCATGTGGGGGGGGGGGGGGCGGGGCGGTGTAAAACCACGGGAAATGGGTTAATGAAGCAACCTGATTTCTTTACTTTAAGTTGGCATGCCAAACAATCTAAAGGACCGAGGGTTAATGAAGTTGCCACGGGAAATGGTTTAGGGAGGGGTTGTGATTATAAATCAACCTGCTTTGTGTGGTGTATGGGGAGGGTAAAACCACGGGAAATGTTTTAGGATAAGGTTAAGAGTCAATGAAGTAGCCACGGGAAATGGTTAGGGTTATAAATCAACCTGGTTGGTGTAGTTGCACGGGGGGGGGGTTGAAGGGCGCTTATGTGGTTTTAAAAGTACCGAGTTGATGCGGTTTGAGAGATAGGGGCTAATAAAGTAGCCACGGTAAATGATTTAGGACTGGATATGGTTATATAAATCAACCTGGTTTTTTTGGGGGGGGGGGGGGGTTGTAGGGGGTTTATGTGGCATAACCATCTAGCGGGGACCCGAGCGTAGCGGGGACCCGAGCGTAGCGAGGGTACGCCCCTAGTATATCTAAACACTACTACTAGCAATAGCGTAGCATTAACTTTATTAAAACAATCAATGTAGGTGGCATATACGTTGAAATACAAAACATAATAATCTGCATACATACATATACATACATAATGATTTAAACTTTCCACACGGCTATTAGTTTTACCCTACATGTATATACAAAACAGAATTTTCAGAAACCTTTCACAATTTTCAAAGTTTACCTCAAGGATTACTGAACCAATACTAGGCATGTTTGTATTTATTGCAATGCATTTCTCATGGTGATTCCAGATATGGTAATGAAATTCAATAATTTTGATCATTTTATAACATTTTGTGAAATTTTGGAATGTCGTCTGCAGAAAACTGCCGCGTGGAAAGTGTTAAGATTCAGACAATTCTACCAATTAAACCCTTTTTACAATATAAAGTGAGCTTAGACAATTACAAAATAATACTATTATATACATTTAATCTTTCGAAGTCGCTGGACGACGCTATTTAACATGTTCTATTGGCCCGCTCCCGGATGTAGACATCTACCACGCAAAAGTATACATGTGTCAATATATCGAAAATGATGGAACGAAAGAAAAATTGCAATATCTTTCGTTTCCGTCGATAACTTTGTTCTTAAAGGTTTTAACTTCTGGGTGAGAACATTTACCCTTTCCCCTTTTTCATATATATTTTTTCTCTTCATAATATTCAGCATATTCAAATACTGAATTTTTTAGGATAATAAACTCTGTTTTCTAGTACTGTACTGTATTCATAAAATTGGGTATCAACAATCCTGATTAAATAACAATAACGACCCTTTATATTCTACATCAGATAACCATAATATTGTTTTAATTAAAAATAATACCAGGCATTTTAATTATACAAGGGCTTGAAAATATCGCTACGAATAAATCTTTAGCTTTACCATTGACCCTAAGCTTTACACACTATAGTAATAATCTAAACAATTAACACTTTCTCAAATATACAGTTTTGCTCATCTTCTGTATGCATTTCTGACCGTTTTGTGACACTAACAAGCACTTAGTCGTCTTATTGGTTTAAACTAATGCAATGGCAATGAGCAAAACAAATGACACGAACAATCGTACGAAGGCTTTGACAGCAGTTTTCTTTACACGTCACTAATTCTTGTAAACAAAATTACATTAAAAGTTGCAATAAATGGCATACGTACAAGAGTGAGAGGAGCGTTAGTAAGTAGAACAGTTGTTGGTATTTTTTGTAAATTTGTTGTTCTTGGTTATTTTGTTTTGTTGTGTTTCGGGTTATTGTGTACTATAACACTTGATGTCACCAGACATCAAGTTAATTCCATCGAAATCACAATTTTGGACTTTTACTATACCACCCCCCCCCCCCCCCCCCCCCCCCCCCCCCCCCCGTGTTAAAACATCTCTTTTTAAAAATTAAATTTACCGATAATTGTACACTATGGCTTTCAAGATATTGATGTTTAATTGTACGCTTTCTATATAATGTACACTAGGCCTATATCTAAAACTTAATACATTTTCAGAAATTACGTCATTAGACTATTTACAGAAAAAGAAATAACTATATAGAGTAAGATGAAGCCTAATTGGTTGTAATGAAAATCCTTGGAAAACTTGATTTGTCTCCAGTACTTATGTAGTAAACGAACAAAAATCCACGTTATTGAAGTGAATTTCAAAGAGTGAAATTAAATGTTTAAAAGAGTGGATTCATTTCCCCTTAAATTTTTTAAAATATATAAATCCTAGTGTTTGCATAAAAGTTACACACAAAGTGTAAAATAATGCGTAACTTTGGATTTGGTCCTCAATTCTCTCATTATTAATAGTAGATTCATTCGCCCCCCCCCCCCCCCCCCCTATTGACGAGGGAGAGAGGTACTATTTGGAGAATGAAATAGTCTACTATTACCCTATGACCTCGATTTACGTGTCAAAGTTCTCTTTATGTTAATATTAGGACAGTTGACTTTAGGATTGACAAGCCTTAAAACGTAAACAGACAACAGTTTCAACAATGGCGGCTGCTGGTGAATTGAACAGTTCGCGAGTTGGAACATTTTGAAACTTTTGAACAGTTAACTTTTGACTTTGAAACATATTGCAGCTACACTAGTGCCAGGTAGTGAGTAAAATTCTTTTTTTTTTACTTAGTATTTCTCGTTGCCTATGCCCTAGGCCTAGGCTAAAATGTACAAAGCTAGTAAGGCCTAGGCTTCGCTCAGTCTTGAGAGTCTACTTTTAACAAATTAATGAACAAGAAATATATTGATGAAGGATATAAAACAAATATTTTCTGCTCTTTATTCGGGATCTGGTGGAATCTATTTGGCCCCTCGGTGAACTGGAGACCATGGGGTACTATTTTCCCTCGACCTTCGGTCTCGGGAAAATAGTACCCCACGGTCTCCAGTTCACCTCGGGGCCCAATAGATTCCACCAGATCCCTCAAGAGCAGTAAATATTTGTATACTATTTCGTATCATGTGAAGAAGACTATATTAAATAGTCTCTGACACGCTTTGTTAGAAATTGCCTCTATCTACACAGCACCAAAGTGTAAATGCAAATGGGCTACATATATACCAATGAACAGCGTTTTTCGAAGAACTGAGTTATGTAAAAGTTTGAGAAAAGGAAAATCTGCCGATATTATTAATAAAAACTCGAAAACAAATTAAGTTTACACTTTCCTGTATTTCAGACGCGGTATTTTCGGCATAAGGGGCCATTCATTTACCAGAGTGTGAAAAATACTCTATTTGGCGGCACATCCCCCGGGCCTAGTTCTGTCAAAATGATGTTCAAAATTTTCTGAGCACACGCAGAAATCTGAATCACGACCAAATTAATGTGGAAACACGTCGTTTCATCCCAAAACGGTTTCATCCCAATAATTTCGGCTACCGTTTCATCTCAATACCGGTTCATCCCGAAGCCGTTTCATCCCCGTTACGGTTTCATCCCGTTACGGTTTTATCCCAATTGAAATATTGATTTGTTGGTTCCGGGGAGAGGAACTCAAATGCGCAGCTATTGGGGAGTGGTTTCTTGGGCTCATCTCGGGGAGAATAGCAAGGCGGCACTTGCACGGGGCGTTTGTTCGGTTGTCCATGGCGGTGTGAGCCTGGGGGATAGCGACCCGTGCACAGCCGTCGGCGCGCCGGGAATGTTAATGGTGTCATGCGCTGCCAAATGGATGCGACTTCGCGATGCATATAAATACAAGAATATTATATTCAAGGCCTATTCATTTACATTTCAAATGTTAACAACTTCAAACATACATTGGGCTGAAACACCAAGTAACAAAAAATGATTTACAAATGCCAAGCTAATAAATGAAACCCTTCGTGTAAGGTAATTTGGAACAAAATAATTGAATATTATTTTGCTATTCCTTCTTACAAACGAGGCTAGGGGGAGCCCTATAAATAAGAATTTAATTTCGCTGAAATTCATAAAACCTCCATCACTTGAATTTAAAATGTGGCTATAGGTCTATAGGATCATTTTACAGATACGGGTTGACATTAATAGCAGTAGCACATTCAAATTAGAGAAATTAAAATGAGGATAGTTATATTGACTTGTTGGTTCCGGGGAGAGGAACTCAAATGCGCAGCTATTGGGGGAGTGGTTTCTCGGGCTCATCTCGGGGTGAATAGCAAGGCGGCACTTGCACGGGGCGTTTGTTCGGTTGTCCATGGCGGTGTACGCGTTGGACCAAGGTTTGAAATACGCGGAAAATGTCACTTTCCGAATGATCGCGAGCATTTACGGAAAATACCGACATACCTCCAATTTTGTCCCCATGATGGTTTCAAAATGGCGCCGGCATACTGGATCTCTATTTTTAAATCTATGGGGACCGCACAGTTTCGAGACCAATGATTTAACCCCCGTCCAAATCAAACAATAAATACGATTCGTGCTGGCCGAAACAAAACAATCATAATTAAATGATTAACATGATTAAAGAGCCTATAGATAGGAAAAGGATTGTCCATGCAAGGATTACTTTCATGGGTTGTCGGACGGATTGCGGGACGGATTATCAATGATGAACTGTTATTTTATAATGTATTTATAATGAAATTTCCTTTATAATTACCATCATAAGTTACTAATCGGAAGCGAGTTCCCGTTCTTTTGGGTGATTTAAAATTATGATTTTGGTATTGAGTCAGGATAAAGGCGCATGGTTATTTGGCGGCAATTTATTAAGCGGAGTTCTGCACTTTTCAAATGCTGCGACAGCTCAACTAAACTGTCTGCTGTTCGAACATTGCGTCGCGCGGTGGATCTTCCCGTGCGTAATACTAAACGCGCCGCTTAAGGGGGCTGTCAAGTGTCAGAAATAGCTTCCGTAAAACTGCCGTAACTACGTCATTATTCATATATTATAAAAGTATACATTTTCTTGAAGGAAAGGGTTCAATAAATCTAACCATAAACATGAAATTGCTCTAAAAAAGGACCGTTTTGGAGAAAATCATAAAAAACGAGAATTTTGACCAGTCTTCAATTCGGATGACAAGATAACCAAAAATATATTTTCTGAAAATCTGTCCTTTTACAACTTTTGTAATCTCAAGAAAATTGCCCGGGTTCCATTTTTGTTGTTGTTGTGATAGCCGCGACGTAGAATATTCGCGACGTAGACCGAAAAACAAGAGAGCGCAAAACAATGTCTATGTAAACAAAGGCCAATCTTACGATCATTTAAATTTCAGTTTTCTTCCAATTTCTTCACATTGAATCTGATAGTCTATTCGATTGTTCATAATAGTATAAAGGCTTATACTCGCCTTTTAGGTCACACGCCCGTGTATTCCGTGAACATTTTTAAATGGTAGAAAATGTCAATATTTTTACTAAATCGATGTTTTCTAGAAGTTCAAATTTGAAGGAAGTTTTATTCAGACAACATAACTAAAAATATATCAAACTATCAGGTATGCTTTTACGGACTTTTACTACCATTTCTCATTTTTTCAATTATGGATTTTAAACTCGAGATATGCATCCATTTCCAAAAAAGTACCGTGGCCAAATTTTGTTTTTTATTTATGTTGTCTAAAAAATGTGGATTACAAAATAGCTTTTGGGTTAATTTCTCAAAATGCAGTTTATTTGGTATCACATTGATATCACCATTGGATTCCTTATCAAATTTCCTTTCTATAAATGTATACTTTTATGTACTTATATCTAATATTCTCGAACTTAGAAACAAAAGTTGATCATCAAAATAAAAGGGTTGACACTTCCCGTTCAGGGTGTATAATTGCCCTAGTCGATCCCCGCTATGTCCGCTGAGCCGTTACGTGAGCGATTCCGCGTAAAGTAGTAAAGACGGCGTGCGTAAGTTCACGGTGTATTGCCCTGTAATTGACCCCCGCTACGCTTGCTTAGCCGTCCGTGAGCGATTCCCCGGGCCCCGTGATCGTAGTAAAGAATTCCGTAAAGAAGTAGATACGGAAAGGCGGCGGCGTGCATAAGTTCACGGTGTAATTGCCCTGTAATCGATTGCCGCTATGCTCGCTGAGCCGTTCCGTGAGCGATTCACCGGCGCGGCCCCATATTTTAGTAAAGTAGTAGATACGGAGACGTGCATATAGTTCAGGGTGTATTGCTCTGTAATCGATCCCCGCGTTACCCGCTGTGATGTGTGCTATATATCGAGCGAATCAATGGACTATCAATGGTTTGTACTGGTATGAATATTACACGGGGATGAAACGACCATGGGATGAAGTGGTTTTGGGTCGAAACGACCATGGGATGAACTGGTAAAGGGTCGAAACCGTTCTGGGATGAAACGCGGTGGGATGAAACGACCTGAATTCATTAATGTTTACCTTGCTCTTTCCACTTCTTTTCCAATTCACCCACTTGTTTTTTAAGATCTGGGCACAGTTTAGTGGCTTCAATAATCTTTTTTCTGGTAGCTGCTTCGCCATTTCTGTTCTTCCAAAGATGGAGAAGCTTCTTTGCCTGTTTCTTAGTAAGTGGTCTATCAGTTTCTCCCCTGATATTCTCGATATCCTTCATCTCAATCTTCTTGAGGTGGTCATACAAATCATCTAGATCAAGCAGCTGGAATAGCTCTACGATGTCTACTATATCCACTTGATCCACTTGTAGATGGCGGTCTATATGAAAATTGAAAAGCAATATATTACAAATTTGTTTTAAATAATGATAAGTGACTGTAGTTGAACAGTGACGTAGCCAAAGAGGGCAAGAAATGAAACGGTGTCCTAGGAGCGCCAATTTTGCACTAAAATGTTTTTGTCACAATTTTTCTAATTTGGGGGAATATTTTCTATGTTTGCAACAATTCTCGAGAATGTTTTCAATTTTTGCAACGATTTTGCTAATTTGCGAGAATGTTTTCTTTTTTTGCAATACAAAAATATTCTAATATTGTTGCAAAAAAGAAAACATTCTCGCAAAATTAGAAAATACTGTTGCAAAAATAGAAAACATTCTCGCAACAACAAATTGATTGAAATTCGTGCTCCTAGAAAACCGTAAAAGTACCTAGACCCTAATACAATTACTGAAAAACAACTAAATTTCGATAGTAATCCAATTCGCCAAATTAAATTGCCATAAATTATTATTTACAATGGTTATGCATAGGAAGATAATACAAATTGGTGGAATTAATTGGCCGCAAAAAAAAATACTAAATGCTAATTCACTCAATTTAGTCGCCATGACATTATACTGTTTTACAGTACTACGCCGTCTAGTAGAGTCATTTCCATGAGATCCGTGATCAGTTTTAGGATACCTTGTTTTCTTGATGGATTTGTCAAGATGGACTAATGCTAAGAAAAATTAAATCCTGTATACCTCCCAGAAGTGACGGCAATAGTTTTTATACCGCAAAATCTAAAATGGCTGCCATACAGGGGCGTTAAAATTCAAATGGCTTCAATTAAGCTAAAAAGCATACCAAATCGTTCGGCTGACCACAAGGATTCCGAAAAAGTATAGTTTGCCCTACCTCCAATGTTTGGTTAACGAGTTATCAGGTAAAACGTGAAAAGGTTGTTGACCTTTACATACGGGGTCAAAATTTAAACTTGCTCAGATTTTGAAAAACAATATCTCATATTGTTCGTATAATCACAAGGATTCCAGAAATGGTATTTTGTTGGCCCACAGAGAATATTTTGTGTGGGTCAAAAGGTCAAGGTATACTAGGCCTACCCGTATGGAACCTGACCTTTTGACCCCTTTATAAGGTACAACAGACACTCTAGATGGTAACGACCTTTTCACGTTTAACCCGATAACTCGTTAACCAAACATCGGAGGTAGGGCAAACTATACTTTTTCGGAATCCTTGTGGTCAGCCGAACAATTTGGTATGCTTTTGAATTTTAACGCCCCCTGTATGGCGGCCATTTTGGATTTTGCGCTATAAAAACTTTTGCCGTCACTTCTGGGAGGTATACAGGAGCTAATTTTTCTTAAAATTAGTCCATCTTGACAAACCCATTAAGAAAACAAGGTATCCCAAAACTGGTCACGGATCTCATAGAAATGACTCTACTAGTCGATGCAAGGGTTTCAGTACATGAGCATCAGTTTCTTGCCGCATTATGAAGGATATTCGACAATATTTATACTTCCAAATTCCGGCTTTGGCAGGCCAACTAGCTAGTTTTACAATGTTTTAGATCGGTTTGACTCTCGGAATTCTTTGCCCATCGTGTTTTTCTGCTATGACTCCTGGCAGCCAATATCAATATCTTGTCACACATACTCACGTGATGTGGCCCTTACGATTTTAAAAGAAAATGATAAGGAGTATTTAATACCTCTGTCTGCCCATCGTTCTTTTAGTTTGCCCAACGGATCTGTCAAATCTGGACACTTCTCCATAGCTTTAATCATAGCTTCCCTAGTAGCGTCATGTCCATTTCTATCACACCAAAGAGTCAGGATTGTCGTTGTCTGTTGCTGAACTATAACTCTTGGATCTTGTTGCCCTATATCACTGTAGTCCTTGGCTGTCAGGTTAAGACGCATGTACACCGCATGGAGTTTAACGAGATCAAATATTTTCACTACGTCCAGTATGTCAATATCCGAAAGTTGCTTATCTATGAAAGAGTAAAACATCAACATTTCATTAAATACAAAGAGTTATGAAGTGCAGTACCGTTCTTGCCACTCTCAATATACTCATCACGCAGTACTGCCATGACGAGCAAAATTAATAGACCTGCTCAAGCCAGAGAGTGCCCGCCGGGCTATAAGAGCCCAATACGTAACAATAACCCAATACGTAACAATTTGATACGTATTTTTGGACACAAGTGATGTTACTTGGAAGTTGCCAAAGAAATGTCACCCTGTCCAATACGTAACAGTAAAGCAACTTTGGGTAAGGGTATGGTGTATAAGTCCCAAGTATGCAAATGAGGATAATGAGATTTATTCCGTTGTTGAGTACTGGGTAGATGTGTGGTAGAGCATGACATTGTATTCAGTGAGCTCATTTGCATACTTGGGACTGCTATACCATACCACTACCCAACTTTGATCAAAATCAAAGTGTATTACAGTTTCCACACCCTCCCTTTGTATTGTTTGACACGTATTGATCCAGACATGAAGCTAGAAGACAGGAGATACTTCTTGCCAGCATCAAAGGAACGATGATGATCACCGTGGTACTACACAAAAGAGGCTAAATCATTGTTACAACGTGTATTGCACTGACAATCAAAGTTACCGCGGAAAAATCCATCTAGATTGACAAAGCGGCAGTAAGCGGTAGTCCCACTCCACTCAAGTCCGACGCTAGCGTGTTTACCTCAATTCTTGTATTGAAAATATCTATTTATCTCAAAGCACTACCAATTTTGGTAAATAACTTTATGTTTTTGATATTGCAAATGTGTAATAACCAGGACAAATACTGTACATATCATAATGAAACTATTGACCGGTGGTTGATTTATATTATAAGATGTGGATCAAAATGTAAATAAAAATAAGTCAATATTCAAAATAATGAACAGTTTATATTTCAACAGAAAAATCGCGCTAATCCGCGCTCACTTAAAAAGGTTTAATACAATTACTTATACACCATATCTGGTTTGTTATAACAGAATAATAAAATGAATAATATAAATTCGATGTAAAATCATTTTTTTACTAAAACTTGACAACATTCTTTTATTTTCAGTTCATTCAGAATACATTGTTCTTGGCACCGCGGAGAGTGAATTTGGGGGAGAGAAAGCAATGTTTGAATGTACATTCCGATCCCAAAATGAACCACTTATTATGACAATGTTTAAAATAGGCCACATAATGTATCATAAATTTACTGGATTGAAAATTGGCTGGCAACTTCGGCGGTGATTATCATCGCTCAAAGAAGAGGTGTGCGCAATTGATGGGACAATTGCATGATTAGGGTTGCGTAAAAAGACCTTTCTCCTTGTCTTCTAGCTTCATATCCAGGTAATTTTTAACAGCACTTCACAATTTGATGGGAAAAACCCGACATATCGACACTACATAAAAATATCGCCGGAAGAGGGCGTCGGGGGATTGCTTCCGATTATCAGACGACGCTAGACACGGGCGTATTCACGAATATTCAGGTTAAAATATGTGAACGAGGTTACGTGATCACTGTGGATGGTTAGTCAACTCCAGCGGTTTCAGGATGAAATAATTTAGTTCCAACGAATTGTATGGGGTCATATAATCAAAATCCATTGTTGCATTGAAACCAACGGAAATTCAAAATTAACGGCCGTTCGTGTCCACCGTCATCTGCCGATTATTATGGTGATAATAATGTCATGTTGTGATCTAGGAATCCCAGTATGGATTCGCGGCACCGAAGCGAAGTATTATTAAATATTATCATTGTCATGATTGTGTGATAGGCGTTAATCACCGTTTTAGCACAGACACAAAACGTAACTGCTTAAAATGAATCTTCTTGTGAAATGCTTATCCTGAAAATTGTTTTTTAAATTCAGAAAAGTCACTCATAGTCATGAATACGTCTGATTACCCATGGACGTACATGTAGAAACAAAGTCTTTTTCCACGCGGCTATTAGTTTTACCATACAAAATATATATGTTAGAACACTTCCCAATTTTCAAAGTATATCTCAAATGAACAAATACTAGGCATAGTTGAATAGAAACTGCAACTTATGTTATGTCGGCAAAACGGGCAGAAAGTTCGGCACTCGTCTGGAGGAGCACCAGTCTGACGCAGAGAAATTCAGCAAGACTATTGCCACATGGGCCAGCAGAAAGTCTTCGCAATCTACGATACATAAGTCGGCCATTACAGATCATGTTGTTGACATTGTCATAGACACGGAACGAAATAAATGGGGCATCACGTTTTTGTCGAACGTTTACTTGTCTAGAGTCAAGATACGAACTGGCAACTCAAAAACCAGACGACGGTGGCCACGCGTCCAATATGGCAACGGGAGTGCGCCATTTTGAAATATTATAACAGTCATCGCCCGGTTAACAATGAAGATAATTTAAAAAATAGCCTTTACAATGGAGTTTGCCAACTCCAACGGTTTTGGATTGGGAATAAATGCTTATAACCTTATGATGAATTTTTCAAAATGATAAGATTAACATTCGTGATTACGTGTTATTCCAATATGAATTCAGAATTTAGGTTTCGCGTGACCAGCGTCGTCTGTCAAAAACCAGACGACGCTGGACACGGGCGTATTCACGAATATTCAGGTTAAAATATGCGAACGAGGTTACGTGATCAAGTGAATGGGACGAACGCATAACAAAGGATTAAATTCAAAAAATGATACTGACACTGGAGTTAGGATGAAATAATTTAGTTCCAACGTGTGATGAATTTTATGGGGTCATATAATCAAAATCCATTGTTACATTGAAACCAACGGAAATTCAAAATTAACGGCCGTTCGTGTACGTCCATCGTCGTCTGTCAAAAACCGCCGCTCTGAACACTCCCTCTAGCGTCGGTGACAGTAAATAGCTCACCACAATCTTAACAAGTGTTGAGAAAGGCAACAGCGCACTTATAAAACTCGCCCATTGCTTGTGTGGTGGATTTCGATCACGACAGGAGCATGCGCAGATGCGATTTTTGTGTAAGTGGTCTGTGATTTTGTCAATATTATATTTTTACTGTGATTTGTTTGTCAATCTGCATTAAATGCAAACAGTAACAACGCCCCCGGCTGGATTCGAACCACCAACCTTTCGGTTAACAGCCGAACGCGCTAACCAATTGCGCCACGGAGGTGATTAGTTACTAGGCTGTTTTGGTTTGTCATCTTCACCCGTACACTTCCCCGTACACTTTCTTGCAAAGTCGGGCATCGGTTTTTTCTCAAATGTTGCTTGCATATTGCCGTTGCTGTCGCCTTTAATACATGTGCTGTCAGTTGAACTTGGAACCAACGTTTACTTTGAACTGTCTATTTTCAATAAAAAAATATTCCAATACGGAAAAAAAATCATAAAAGCTCACAGACAACAAATAAGAACATCATTTTACTCGACCTAGAATTTCAATCAACGTATTTCAATCATCGGGAAAACCCGATGATGCGAGTGACGTCATTTAATGAGCTCATTAGCATAGTTTATGTCCGTGAAATGTACAATAGAGTTTTATTAGTGCAGCGTTGCCGAAGCGTACACAGTGAGTATATAATTTGGATCAGCATAAGAACCTTATTTCATTAATACTAGGCATGTTTGTATTAATTTTAATGGATTTCTCATGTTGATTTCAAATAATGGTGATGCGATTCAACCATATTGAAATTTGTGAAACATTTTATGAAATTGTGGATCTGTCGCGTGGAAAACTATAAGACATAGCCGTACATTAATAACAATGCTAGAATGTTATTGTTAAAAACGTACGACTCGACATTGGGCTTGCTTCTTCCGGCTGTAAGTAATAACGGAGGGAGGCTTTGTATAAAAGCACAAAGTCCAAGTCTATTCCACGTAAGAAGGCGCATCTTCATATGAAAAAAAAGAGTTTGCTTTTAACGAGAAATCAATGCTTATTATTACCTAGTAAATGTTCATTAGCAGCAGCTTCTTGTCCCGCTCGATTTCCATCCGGGATATCTGTAAAAATGATCAACTAAAGTGTAAAACGTTGCTATATGGACCTTCAATTTGGTATGTCTTATTTAGCACTCATTTTTACCTTCAACGATTACGACAATAATACAAATGCTGCTAGACACAACGACCAACCAGTTCCGATCAACTTTGAAAGGATTGGGATAGCGTTGGGCTTTTGGAACCTCGTAAAAGGTGGTGGAATGGAATTCAACAATGTGATTTGGAATTGCAACAATGTGATTTGGAATTATTATTATTTGTTAATATCCATATATACAGTTAAGCCCACAATTATTCATACCTCTTGAAAAATATGAGTTTTTTGCGGTTTTTCTCATATCTATACCAGCTGAAGTGGTGGAACTTTTGCTTTACTCTAAAGACAGTTTGCAAGTACAAATCAATATATCTGGGCTCAACATGTTTTGCATAACAATAGAATTGAACAAGAATTGTGTTTTTATGCCTGTCCAAAATTATTCATACCCCATACCAAGTCTCAGGATTGAGGCCACTTTTTGTGATAACACACATGTTTTTGACATTCCAAACATTCTTGATATTGTGTGATAGGCTTTTATATTATCATGTAATTCTTCCATGATGTGTGTATTCGATGTAGATGCATTACAGATGTGTCCTGTTGAATGTACAGTGAGGGGTATTATAGGACTACACTCTAGCTCTTGGACAGCATGGCAAAGAAGATCAAATATTTTTTTTTGTGCATATTGCGAATGCTCACAAAAATGGGAAAGGATACAGAGCTATTTCGAAACAATTCCAAGTACAAGAATCCACCATATAAAGCATAATTAGGAATAACAAGACGTTCAACTCACTAAAAAACATTGAAGGATGCAGTCGGAAGCCAGCGGTGTCCCCTTGTTTGGCAAGAAAAGCATTGCGAAAGGCCCACAACAATCCACAGATCACCATCAATGCTCTCCTGAACAACCTTGGCAATTATTGGACCAAGATATAATGGCAGACACTCCAGCATATATTGAATATGAGAGGTCTACATGGAGGCCGACCAAGAAAGACTCTACTCCTTAAAAGAGACCCAGAGAAACTTGTCTTGCACCTTTCTAGACAACCCCAACACTGAATACTAAAAACTTGTAACTTTGTCCAGAAGTGCTCTTGCAAATGCTAGATGAGTTTCTCTTTGTCTCTTTTCAGGAGTAGAGTCTTTCATGGTCGGAGTCCATGGAGAACTCTTGTGTACTATGTCTGCTGGAGTGTCTGCCTTAATATATTGGTCCAAGACTCACCAAGGTTGTTAAGGAGAGCATTGACGGTGATATGTGGATCGTTGTTGGCCTTTCACCATACTTTTCTTGTCAAACAAGGGGCACTGTTGGCTTCCGACTGTATTCTTCAAGGTTTTTAACTGATTTAAACTGATTTGAACTTTCTTGTTCTTCGTAATTATGCTTTATATTGTCGGATTTGGCACTTGAAATTGCTTTGAAATAGCTTTGTAGCCTTTCCCCTCTTTGTGAGCATTCACAATGCACAAAGAAAGGTCCTCACTGAGTTATTTGATCTCCTTTGCCATGCTGTCAAAGAGCTAGAGTGCAGTCCTATAATATCCATCACTGTACCTTCAATAGGACACATTTGTAATGCATTATCATTGTATACACACATCATGGAATAATTGCATAATTAACAATATAAAAGCCTATCACACAATATAAAGAATGTTTGGAATGTCAAAAACATGTATATTATCACAAAAAGTGGCGTAAATCCTGAGAATTGGTATGGGGTATGAATAATTTTGGACAGGCATAAAAACACAATTCTTGTTCAATTCTATTGTTATGCAAAATATGTTGAGCCCAAATATTTTGATTTGTACTTGCAAAATCACAAAAAACTCATATTTTTCAAGGGGTATGAATAATTGTGGGCTTAACTGTATATATATATATATATATATACGGTATTTCAGGATTGTGATATTCGTCTGAATAAATGTCCCGATGTGTCCCCGGGGGAGGGGAATTTACTTAGTGAATATGAGGTTACGAGGATGTCGCCAAATAGGACCCCTTTTCATAGCCACTTTTGGTTAATTTATTGGTCTAAAATTGGTTATTTTGTCACCGAAATGTTAGCAAAATCTGTCAAATAATATACGGTATAGGAATATAATGGGTCTTAGGTAAACATATAGGTCCACCCCACCCCCGAAAATTGGTAAAAGCTTGGGTCAATTTTAATTTTGCTGGCGGAACATCCCTATTAAAAAAAGAGAGTCCCCCCCCCCCCCCCCCCCCTCTTCCCCGGGCATGTCTTTGTCTTGTGAGATACAGCACTCATTGAAAGCTAGATAACATTTATTGTCTCTTCAATATGATTTATATATCGACGAATGTGTGGAGGCGGCAAATGACTTCATTGGTCGTTATAAAGCAATATTTATACTCTTTTTCAAATGTTCACTCATTTTTTACTTCTTATTAAATTGAAGTAACATTTCTATTACAAATAATGAACCCTTTTTTGAATACTATTGTGCAGTAGAAAATGATTTTTGATTTACCTTCTGTTTCTCCTGTTCGTCCTCGTCTGTCTGTGTTTGCCTCTGAGGTGTTAAAACATATATCGACTGATTAAAAAAAACGAAATGTAAAATATTCAGCGAACACGGATAACTAAAAAGGGGGAAAAGGGGGAAAATGAAAATAAAATAAATTCTTATATCTGATCAAAATAACCAATTTATAAGAATGAGAATAAAATATACGACTTAGCTGTGACCATACACGACTCCAAATATGGTACAGCCTGTAGGCCTACATTATAAGACCATCACATATAGCAAAACAGCTAAGAACTATATTTTATTCTCTAAATAAAACATTTTAAATCAATGATCATTAACAATGAGCATAGACATGACAGAGATTATTAAATGGCTAAATATTAAGATAAAACTTAATTAATGTATTTAAGTAAATAATAAAATCAATAATACAACCAGCCAGCCAGTAAGACTAACAGACACAGACAGACAGACAGACAGAAAGACAGACAGGCAGACAGACAGACAGACGGACAGACAGACAGGCACATTAATAAATTAATTGAGGATTAATAGATACATAATTCTATATGCATGGGCCTTCCTAGTTATAATATTGACATGAATTATTCAACATTTAATATTAATAATAATAATTATTATTATAATATAGATATTGACATGAATCATTCATTAAATTCAATGGTGCAACTATTATACTACGGGAGCTTTATAAAAAGTGTATTGGAAAAAGGGCACGTCTTCATTTGAAACATTGAGCCGTATTCTCGTACGTAGTTAAACACGGTTTTAAGCTAAACGCGCGTTCAACTTTGACTTTCAGACACATCGTTTAACTAAACGCAAATTCGTACATTTGTACATAAAGGACCGTATTCTCGTTCGTAGTTAAACACGGTTTTAAGAAAAAACGACTTTAGACACAGCGTTTAACTAAACGCTATCCTCGTACATTCGTTTTACTTAAACGTGCGTCCAACTCACGGCCTATTGAATTTGTTTTTTAACGATAAATGAAATCGATTATTGATATATTACCTCGTAAAACTGCATTAGTATCAGCATATCCTGATCCCGATGCATGTCCTCCTGTTAAAAATGATCAATTAGGCCCGAATTCTCGTACGTAGTTTAACACGGTTTTAAGCTAAACACGCGTCTAACTTTGACTTTAGACACAGCGTTTAACTAAACGCAATTCTCGTACATTTGTTTTACTTAAACACGCGTCTAACTCGCCGAAATATGTCTAATTGTAAACATGGGTACGGTGGTAGTTTAATGCGTGTTTAACTAAACTCGCGCACCAACTGTATGCCTTGAATGATCACTCAACCGTGCCTAGTGCAAGCTGGCGCGCGGATCGTGTAGTCTGTAAAAGTACCGTGTATTTAAGGCATTCGGTCGATATCTATTGTAACCAATTAGGGCCACAATGAATTAAATACCGGTATACAATCAACGCAGGACCACTCTGGGAACGAGATTTGCGGAGTTTAAAATCGTGTTTTGTTAGACACGTCGTTTAAATGATAAACTCACGTTTAAGTTAGAGACGCGTTTAGTTAAACACGGTTTTAAGCTAAAACCGTGTTTAGTACGAGAATACGGCCCATGGCTATTAATCGTAAAATGTCGGTATGGACCTCTAATTTGGGTATTTCTTATAGCGTTTTATTTTTACCTTCAAGAACTACGCTTAGATATGGCAAGATATATGAGACGCTTAAAAAAAAACGAAACTTTTTTGTAGGTCCTAACTTCTACCGTTTAGGCGAAACTCCAAAATGCTCAAATGATTACAATAAATGTGTCAACCAGCTAACAATAAAAACAATTTTGAAAAATTAAGAAATACAAACAATGTTTGAAATAATTCTGTGTTACGAAAATGTGATCGGGTCATCTACCTTTAACTAAACGCGATTCTCGTACATTTGTTTTACTTAAACACGCGTCTAACTCGCCGAAATGTGTCTAACTTTAAACAGGGGTATGGGGGTAGTTTAATGCGCGTTTAACTAGACTCTCGCACCAGCTGTATGCCTTGAATGATCACTCAACCGTGCCCGGTGCAAGCTGACGTGCGGCTCGTGTAGTCTTTAAAAGTACCGTGTATTTAAGGCATTCGGTCGATATCTATTGTAACCCATTAGGGCCACAATGAAATAAATACCTGTATACAATCAACGCAGTACCATTCTGGGAACGATATTTGCAGAGTTTAAAATCGTGTTTTGTTTAAAGGATAAACTCACGTTTAAGTTAGACACGCGTTTAATTAAACACGGTTTTAAGCTAAAACTGTGTTTAGTACGAGAATACGGCCAAGAATTTCGAAAAATATATGAGCTAGGACACTAAAATCATACCTTTTTAAAAGTCTCCTATATCTTGCCGAAGTTGACTACGCTAATATAATTCGCTTAGACACAACGACCGACCAGTTCCGATCTACATTGGTCAGGGATAGCGTTGCGCTTTCGCAAGAAATTTCAAAGAATTTCAAGAACACAATTATGGAGGTTCAACCATGTCATATCGGATTATCATCATTCGGTCAAAAATATGGACGTTTATTGGTATGAACAAATTGAGAAACTATCTTCAGAACATTGATATAGTCGTTGTATATTGTACAAAATATCTTACACCAATCTTAATGCATTAAATTACTCTGAAATAACTTACCTTGTGTAGTGTCAGTTTCCATATCTACTTCACATGCTGCATTACTCGTAGACCCAGCTGGTAATTTAAAAAACACATTTATTTTCATGAAGAAAAAATATGATTTTGTCAGATAGACATTTTAAAATGAATAATGATTTTACTAAACACAATGAAGCTCTAATTTCATCTATACATTTCCGGATATTGTGCTATTCATCTGGTAGCATATCTAGATTGGCATTTTTCATTTGAGATCACTCTTTGAAAGCTCTCTTCTTAACTACGGTGAACATGTGAATTGTATATATTATTATATACTTTTAGGGCCTATTGTGATATTCCA